>BLSH010277349.1:1085127-1096665 GCA_018402905.1 Glandirana rugosa
TAAGATGGGTGACTAGTGGTTACATTCCTCTTAAGACGGGTAACCGGTGGTTAAATTCCCCTGTAAGAAGGGTGACTAGTGGTTACATTCCTTACATTGGTGATCAGTGGGAAGAATGCCCCTTACATTGGTGGTCAGTGGGAAAAATGTTCCTTACATTGGTGATCAGTGGGAAGAATGTCCCCTTAAATTGGTGGCCAATGGGCAGAATTCTCCTTACATTGGTGATCAGTGGGTAGAATGTTCCTTACATTGGTGATCAGTGGGAAGAACACTCCTTACATTGGTGGTCAGTGGGACGAACACTCCTTACATTGGTGGTCAGTGGGAAGAACGCTCCTTACATTGGTGGCCAGTGGGAAGAATGCTCCTTACATTGGTGGTCAGTGGGAAGAATCCCCACCTTACAGATAGCTAAAAAGATCATTGAAGTCAGTGGGAACTTATCTGAGAGGTAGAAATTGCTCACTGATCAGGGAGACCCTAGCAACTTATGGAGGAACCCTAGGAATCAATGGAACATTAGATTTCCTCCCAGATCTAACCAAGAACTACCAGATCAGCAAATTGTCACATCGACATCTGTTGACATCTTAAAAGGGTTTTTCCTTGCTGTGAGTTCTGGATAAAAGCACAACCTGTTACATTGCAAGGATAGGGATGTATGTGTGTGTGTATATTTGCATTATATACTGTGTTCATATATATATATGTATACACTATATGTATGCTATTGTATTGTAATTGTACTGTCTATCCATATGTTGTAAAGCGCTGTGTAAACTGTTGGTGCTATATAAATCCTGTATAATATATATATATATATATAATATATATATATATATGTATATATATATATATATATATATATATCATGACAGCAGTTGAGTGTAGAGGCATGGCCTTCCCCTCCTCCTGAGTAGTCATGAAAGACCCCCTGTGTATAGGGCATTGGCTCATTCCTGATTGGTCACACTCAGGATCTCCGCACTCCTGTCCTGTATCCATGAAACACGATCCTGTCACTGCAGGGGCTGGGGGGAGGAACACCATCCGGGGGTCAATACCAGAAACTCAAGCAAGCCTTGGAACTGGTGCTTAATGTGTCACATCTTCCACATACGTGTCACATAAATCACACATACAAGTCATACGATACAGGCCCATTATCAGCATGGCATTACACACAGCCAGCTCATCCATGAAAACCAAATGCACACTTTCAGTATATTGGCTTGTAAAGAGGAATGTACACAGAGCAGTCACCGGCTGAACTTATCCTTGACAAGGCTTACCAGCCCAACATTTATTTATTATGGGTCACCTCGCCCTGAAAATTGAGGAAAGCATAACAGCACTGAACTGCCCACAGCCGTATCATGAGGTTTATATTGTCGGGATTTTATATCTTTACTAGTAATATCTTAGTCATTTTCTATATTGGCACAAAATTACAGTTTGTGTAACAGGAGCAATGGTTGGGTGACTGCCATGTTTATATAGAGACCTCCTTACTAATTTGGAGGACTGTCATTAAATACATTTTCACTTGTGCACTAAATGTATCCTCTTCAATACTGGGCACTTTTACCCCCTCCCTCCCCAGACCAATTATCAGCTTTTCAGCGCTGTCATACTTTGAATGACTATTGCGCGGTCACGCGACACTGTACCCACTTGAAATTGTTATCATTTTTTCACTCAAATAGAGCTTTCTTTCGATGGTATTTAACCCCTTCCTTACCGGGCACTTAAACCCCCCTCCTGCCCAGACCAATTTTTGGCTTTCAGCGCTGTCGCATTTTGAATGACAATTGCGCGGTCGTGCGACGTTGTACCCAAATAAAATTTGCGTCCTTTTTTTCCCCAGAAATAGAGCTTTCTTTTGGGGGTATTTGATCCCCTCTGCGTCATTTCTGATCGCCGCTATAAACAAAAAATGAGCGACAATTTTGCAAAAAAGAACAATATTTTTTACTTTTTGCTAAAGTACAAATCCATTAAAAAAATTATTCATCAGTTTTGGCCGATATATATTCTTCTACATATTTTTGGTAAAAAAAAAAAAATCGCAATCGGCGTATATTGATTGGTTTGCGCAAAAGTTATCGCGTCTACAAACTGGGAATTGATTTCTGGCGTTTTTATTATTTTTTTTTTTTTTTACTAGTAATGGCGGCGATCTGCGATTTTTATTGGGACTGCGATATTGGGGCGGACATGTCGGACATTTTTTACACATTTTTGGGACCAATGACATTTATACAGCAATCAGAAATTTAAATGTCCACTGATTACTGTATAAATGTCATTGGCAGTGAAGGGGTTAACCTGCAGGGGGCAGTGAAGGGGTTAAATATGTTCCTTGGGTGTGTTCTAACTGTGGGGGGGCAGGGCTGGCCGGGACATAACAGATCTAACTGATCCCAGTGACAGGGATCAGTAGATCTGCTTGTCCCCTGTCACAGAACGGGGAACCGCCGTGTTTACAACGGCGGTTCCCCGTTCTGAGGCTCCTAAAAGTGATCGGCGGGTCTCGGGCGGACATCGAGTCTGCCCGACCCACGGGCACGCTCGCGCAGCGTGCGGCGCGCGCGCGCCGCCGCTGCCGCCAGGGGGCGCGCTCCTGGCATTTCAGATCCGCACTGGAGCCGTATTTTGGCAATAGCGCGGATCTGAAGTGGTTAATAACCACTTGTTTTGTTATTTTTTGCTAATGTAGCACTGCCCCTTTGAGGATCACTTGATAATTCCATTCCCCCTTGGTCTTCCTGACTCTGAAAGTCCTCCACCATCCCTGACACTCTGGGTTCGCTCATAATGTTACCTTTGTTTAGTTGAACACACTCAGTGAAAAGAACCACACAATGTTAACAGTTTGAAGTATTTACTTAAATCTCTGCGGTATTAAAGTAGAACTCTGGATTAAACATTAATTGTATCACATAAGCAGATGGTTAACAATTTACTTTTAAGTCACACACCTGAATGTTTCAATGACGTAAGAAGCTTTGAAATCTTAGTGAATATAAGAGAGATACAAAAGGACTAAAATGTGTATCACCACTCTCTTTTATTCACTGACATAAACTGTTGAAAGTTAGATTCCAAACTCCTCTACTTGAGTATAATCAAAATACCCGAATGTTCACCAATATGAATTGCAAACAGAGGTTAACTGACGTAAATCAATATTTAATAAACATGTGCTATGATCTAATAAATCAAAAAATTTATATATTGTGTGTTCTGCGCAAACGGATAAGGATATTTCTCTGAGAGCTGCTGCCTCCACCGAACTCCACAAAAGTGTATTTGGATAATATGAAAAAATTAAGGTGGGTATGGCGCTGCTCTGTTATGGTTCAATTTGTTTGGGCATTCACTCATATAATTTCCAGAATGCAGGTAAATGTAGAATTTAAATATTGTATCAGTGTACTAAGGGTAGCTTTCCCTTGTGGTGATTTCTTTCCTATACTGTTGTGTTTAAAAGGTGAGCAATTTAAGGAGGTAAACCAATATTAAAATTATAAATAGATATCTGTAAAAAAAATTGGCAAAAAGTGGATCATCTAAAAATAAAATAAAAACCGTGTTTGTGAGAAAATCAATGTGCTAGTTGTAAGGATAAAGTAATATAATAAGGACCATAAAATCTAACATATACTTAATCCGTGTTGGTTGAAAGTAAGATATGCATATAAACAGATTATGTGCAAAAAACAATTAAGTGCAAAAGACTAATATCCAAGAAAAATATAAAGTGCAAACGTGCCAAAAAAGTGCTATGACTAATTCTCAGAATGTCTTTACAATGTGCAAGAAACAGTCTCAAAGTGCTACATTCAACTTCAATGAGTTTCCTTCGATCCACATGCATATTAACAATCTCTCCACTGCACGTGTGATGAAATGCTGCCTAGAAGGTGAATCTTCACTGTGGCGTTAACCTTCACTCCACACTGTGCACCAAGTGTTCCCCTCCTTGCACTGCAAACGTGAGGCCACTCACCAGAAAGCGCTCCCCACTGAAGGGGTACACACTTAGTAGAATCACAAAGCCTCTTGTACTTCACCACCTCCATTTAGTCCAACCATGTAAAGAGAAACAATACCTTGCGCAATATTGTTGGTCCAAGTTTAATGGTCAAATAGTAAAACACTCACATGTCTGCATGAAAAACTGAGCAGTTACACCTAACAGGATATCCGCCGTGGAACGCAGAGGGCTTCATGATGGAAACGTTGAGACATATTGGAATCCGGGATAGGATGATGAGGTGGATTTCGGCTCTATACTCCCAACCGATGGCTAAGGTGAAAAGAAATAGGATGCTTTCACCGGCCATGGGCTTGTACAATGGGACAAGGCAGGGGTGCCCTCTCTCCCCAATCTTATTTGTAATAACACTTGAACCCCTGTTGGTGTCAATTCAGAGGAATTCGGATATTAGGGGGGTAAGAATTGGGGAGAGAGAGCACAAAGTAGCTGCTTACGCAGATGATGTTCTACTGTATATTGTTGAACCGGGTTCTACGATTCCTAATATAATAGAAGAATTAGGCAGATGTGGTAAGATATCAAACTTTAGAGTAAACACATCTAAAACAGAAATTCTAAACGTTTCCAGTTCCAAAAAAGAACTGCAAGAGATATGATTAAAGTTCCCCTTTAAATGGTGTGAGAAAGAAATGCGATATTTAGGGGTAAAACTGAAAGCCTCGGTGAGAGCATTGTATGAAATAAATTATATCCCTATGTTAAATAAAATTAAAGAGCACCTAAATAGTTTAAGACGGAAAACTCTCTCGTGGATAAGGAGAATAAATGCAGTAAAAATGTATATACTCTCGAGATTGATCTACCTGTACTAAATGATTCCTATTCCAGTTACGCAAGACTTCTTTAAAAAATTAAGAACAATAACGCTATAATACATCTGGGCGAATAGACACCCTAGGATATCCTATGCAGTATTGGCAAAAGATAGAGAGGCCGGAGGTCTAGCCGCCCCGGACTAAATACTACCAGGCAGTGGTAATAGCTTGTATAGCAGAATGGATACATAGTAATGGTGGAAAAGATTGGGTAGAAATTGAGAAAATGCAAAGTAAGGTGGAGCTGGGGAAAATGATTATGGATACCACAAAAATTTAGAAAATTAGCAAATAGCACAAATATTATTACAAAAAACACTTTTAAAATATGGGACACAGTAAGTAAGCAGAATAATTGGCAATATAATGCACCACTAATTCCTTTACCAGACACAGATTACTTTAAACCAGGAAAAGAGGAGTACATTTATTTTAGTCGTTGGGCAAAAAAAGATGAAATAATACAACAGGACATTATGGTGGGGAATAGAATTTTCACATTTGATGAGGTTATAAAGGAATGGGAAAGAAAACAACTAGATAAATGGAGATATGTGCAGTTACAACACTTCACGCAGTCACTTCCACAGCCATTGAGGGGGAAGGGAGAAATGAGGTCAATAGAGAGATCATTTAGCTCACCACATAAAACAAAGTATCTCAAAAATATATAAAATCTTGATTAATGAAGCAGAACCAAAGAACCCACCTTACTTGGTAAAATGGGAGGAAGAATTGGGAAACATCCCGGAGGGAGAATATAGAGAAAAGATCTTAAAGTTGGCGAGTTCATCAGGCAGAGATCTGGGGACAGTCGAAATGAATTACAAGCTAATGGCACGATGGTATATGACACCACAGAGAATGCAAAGGACGGGTAGGGAAGATCCCCCGAACTGTTGGAGAGGTTGTGATGTGATGGGTACCTTTGCACATTTGTGGTGGGATTGCCCTAAAATAGAAGAATACTGGAAAGAGATTATTGAAAAGATCTATAAAATTACAGGGGTACAAATTAAACGGGAGGCTTGGGAATGTTTATTCCATGCTACAGGAAATCCAATAAAACAATATAAAAATATGTTAGTCCCCCCTTTACTTAACGCAGCAAAAAGTTTGATTCCGAAACTTTGGAAAACTCCAGAGGCTCCGTCATTGAGAGAGTGGCTGGAAAAGATAGAGTGGATAAGATCCATGGAAGAAACGATTTATACAGTTGAGGACTCCTTAGATAAATATCAAAGCATCTGGGGGAAATGGATGGAATTTAAAAAGACAAAAGACTATATACTAATAATGGGGTGTGAAAGGGGTGAAGTAGAAGGGAAAGAGGCCCAATGAGGGTAGAGGAAGAGGGAGAGAAAGGGAGCATGAAGTAGGGAGAGGTGCTGAAGAGAGAAAACGAAGGGGGAAGGGGAGGGTTGGGTGGGTAGACGATAAGAATATGATGGGGGAATAGTGACTAGCTGAGACAATGTCCCATCATTTTTTTTTTTATATGAATGCTGTTTTTTTTTTTATTTCTTTTTTTTTGTGACTATTAATAATAATAAAGTTGGAAATGAGAAGGAAATTACCACAATGATGTGACTAAGCCGAAACTCTGTATGAATATCAAGGTGAAAATTACTTGTAAGGCAGTCTACTGAGGTGATAAAAAAAAACTTCCTCTGATTGGCTGAGATGGAGATTGTGACGTCATCCACCCACATATCCACCTCAGCCAATCTGAGTGAGCTTTGTACTCAATCACAAAATACAAAGTTTCCTGTAAATGGCATACCGGCATTTAGCCCTACGTGATTTTGTATTGGGTGTGGGACAGGATGTCCCCATCCCGCTGCAAGAACACAATGCTGTATGCTGTATACTGTATATCTAGGGAAAAACAATGCCGTGCTACATCAAAGAATTATATATCAAATATATATAAATCATGAATTATTTATATATATTCAATTTATTTATTGATATATTTGATATATAGTCCTTTGATGTAGCATGGCATTGTTTTTGCACTAGATATATTATGTGGGGGTTGAACACCTTTGAAGCTGCAGCTTGTTTGTGTGTGGTTGATTTGGATTGTTGATTTTAGATTTGCATATTATTTCACATTTTGAGTGAGTGCAAAAAAGTTTTAGATTTTTTAAGCTGTATACTGTATGCAGCTGATTTTACATACAGTTTATACAGAACTCACAACGGGCGCATCGGTTAGTGAAGGTAATAATTTGTTTGGGTCACATGAACTATTTTTAACCACTTCAGCCCTGGAAGGATTTCCCATGTTAGGACCAGAGCACTTTTAGCGATTCTGCATTGCGTCGCTTTAACTGACAATTGCGCGCCGTGCGACGTTGTACCCAAACTAAATTTGCTTTTTTTTTCTGCAATCATAGGTTGCATTATCTATGGCCTTCCTTAGCTTCTTTTCTTAGCTTTTGACGGAATGGCTTAGAGTTAGAATCTCTATCAGTCTTTACTGTTTAATGTGGCTCAGGAGAAACCCCCTTACTTCCTGTTTTAGTAACACCAGGATAGAAGGTAGGGGACTCTCACAAAGACACAGACAGCAATCAAAACTTGCTTTTAGTAGAATATGGGGTGGCTACAACTCCTGTCAGCATTTTATTTCTGTATTTATCTCTGTTGGATAGTTACCTTTGTTGGTCAAAATAGTGTTCTCAGGACAGGAAGGCCATACCATCACGCATTCTGTGGGACTGTCCTGGGATTGTAGCAAAATTCTGGCACAACGCGACTCTGGGCTTTGTCCAGCATCCAATTGCTTGTTCTAGCCCCTGTCTCCAGCTCTATGCAGAATTGGTCTCTTAGAGTAATCATCTGCCTTACAGGGTCTGCATAATCCCCGCAGACTGCAGTGCAAGGAAAGAGTTGTCCACTGACACCAATGTATATTGGCTGGAGTAACAATTGGGATGTTGGCATTTCCCTGAGTTATGAAATGAACACAGCCAACAATTCATAGTGTCGTTCAGTGGTGGCCAGTCCATTAGGGGCACAAGGGCGCTGCCCCCTATCCATGAGGCTGGCCCCTAATCTAAATACAGGGCACCAGACATGGATTCCAATGGCGGGGGGGTGTATTTTTATTTGTAGCATGTGATTAGAGCCAGAGGCTCTAATAGGCTTCAAAAAAGGCTTGGCTCTGGGCGCAGAGCACTGCTCTCCGAGCCCATCCAGTTGTGTGAGGATAACAAATGAATATCCACTATTCTCACACTGATTCTCTCATGAGACTCGTTTCCCAATTGGCTGAAAGGAGAAGCAATGTTATTGGCCAAGGGGGAGTAAGAGGAGGAGGAGGGAGGAGACGTGCGGCCAGGGGAGAAGCAAGGGGAAGACTGACGGACCCACCAGCCGTACATCTCCCACGGCAGTGGGGGATGTTCCCCGTGTTAATGTCCATCTCCCGCCGAGGGGAGGGTGTCATAGGTGTTCCTCAATACCCACCCCAGAGTTTATCATCTGCTGAGTGCTCCTTTTGCTGCGATCAAAAAGCTAGCAACCTAGGACCTGAACAAGCTCCTCATACACTATACCTTTATCACCAATTGCCCCCTTTAAAAAAAGACGCACTTCATCGTATATCCATCCAACCACGTCTTACTCCTATCATTCTAGTGCTCTCTCACATACACATGAGTTACAATTGGGGACATTCCAGGTGGCACCAGGGAAGAAAGCAGACACAAACATTGATGAACCTAAGTGAAGGGTCCAAACTTCTTTGTGCAGAGAACCTCTCCAGCCACTGACGGGAAGACTAGGGGAACAGTTGGGAAATCCATATTTGTTTTGGAAAATCCTGTTCATAGTGAAATGATCGTTAAAGACATACTTGTGGTCATCATAAACCAACGGAGTTCTTAGCGCACAGCAGTGGAGTTACTGGAAGATGAGGAGAAGGCGTTCGTAGCAAACATTCTGCAGCCTCTGTACCTTAGGGATTGCTCTGGAGTTTGGCTTTCACTAATTTCAGCAAAGGGTCATGGGAGAAATGCTATTGCAGCCTCAGTACTATCTTCCCATATCCTAAAATGAACCCTAATAAACAGAGCTTATACCTTGTAGCAGTGTCGGAAAACATTACAAAAGCTAATTATCCGTGAAACTATGGCCACGGTCCAGCTTCATGTACTGGGATGGAATAAAAATGATTTATCGCACATTTATGATTCATATAAGTGATTGGAAAGTTATTTGTGTTCGTGGCTTACTCTTTATTCTGTAGTTATTGTAGGTTATTGGGTATTTTCAATGAGACCTTATTTTGATTTGCAGTTTTTGTTGCAGTAGTAACTATCACCTTGTATCTCTTTGTGGTAAAAAAAATATATGTTTAGAACATTTTTTTTTCTTTCTAATCAGGTAAATATGAAAAAGTATAACTCAGCAGGTCACTTTCTCAATGCTCCCTGTATAGAAGCCATGGTTTGCATGCATTGTACTGATGAAGTCCATCAAGCCTGAAACAGCTAAGGATAAGTTTACCTTTAGTAACATGTTACGTTACACCCATGTTCAGGGTGTAACATGTTACTAAAGCACCTGACCTGATCCCCCTTTGTGACAGCGGGTGGGGATCCTCTGATCATGGTAAGCAGGACAAATAGAGAGGGTGAATCTCCCTAACAGAGAAAGCAATAAAAACTGACAGGTATTCTCATCCCTCTCCACCCTGTCCAAAACTAAAAAAAATTGGTTATACTTTAACCACTTGCTGACCACGCTATAGCCGAATGACGGCTACAGCACAGCCAGCTAACTCATATGACAGCCTTCCGTGATCGCACCCACCACACACCTGCTGCGTGGTCCAGAGGACACTGCTGATCACAGATTTAGTTAAAGAGCCATTCAGCGGCTCTTTACCATGTGATCAGCTGTGTCCAATCACAGCTGATCACTGATATAAATAGAAGCCAGTTATCGCCACTCCTTTCCTCTTGCTGACAGCATTAGGAGAGGAGAAGAGAGCGAATAACTGGCTTCTCTAAAAGGGACATGTACACTGATAATCAGGGCACTGATTATTAGTGTCCTGATTATCAGTGCAGTCCAAACAGTGCCCTCCAGTGCTGCTAATGTGTGCCCACCATTACTGCCAATAAGTGGCCACCAGTGGTGAAAATAAGTGTCCATCAGTGCCTCATCATTGGTGTCACCTATCAGTGCCCATCAGTGCCATCTATCAGTCAGTGTTGCCAACCTCCAGCAGCGTTTTTTTACTGGCAAAACATAAAAAAATTACTGGCGGAGCACATTTTTTACTGACAACTTGAAAAAAAAAAACAGAACTCCTATTAAAAACGAAGACAATAGATATTTAAACACAACTTGGAAACACTGACAATACCCATATCAAACACAAACACCCCCGGTTCACCTGAGCCACCTACCATCAGACTCAGCCTGGACCTGGGCTCAGTCAGAGGGCTGTGATTGGGAAATTTCCTGGGCCTGCTGCACAGTGCACTGCATATACATCACACACCCCTGGACCGGTTCACCTGAGCCAGAGCCACCCACCCATCAGATTCAGCCTGCCCTGGACCAGGGACTCAGAGGTAACTGACTGAGAAGAAGTTAGAACTCAACTCACGCCTGCAGTGCAGTACAGCCCTGCATGTCCGACTCTGTCGTCCCCCCTCTCAGTCCTCCTCAGTCCTCCACATGTCCGTCCCATCTCCGGCGTCTGCTGCTCTGTCAGTGTGTCCGTGGTGTGCTCCAGGCAGCCCGCTCTGTCCCATGTCCATGAGGCTCCTCCATCCGCCCGCTCTGCTCCTGGCTTACTATAGGCTGGCGGGCAAAATCCAATGACATCATGTGCTGCACGCCACCACGTCACTCTGGCAGCTCAGGACAGGATTGCATGCGCAGTTCTGACCCGAATGAGTTGCTGCCGTTTTTTCTGGCACAAATCAGCAGCTACGGACTTTTACAGACTGCAAAAATATGCCGTGTTTTTACTGGCTGTCCATAAATTTACGGACGGTTGGAAACACTGCTATCTATGCCGCCTATCAGTGCAGCCTCATCAGTGCCCACCAGTGCCTCCTCATCGGTGCCCACCAGTGTCACCTCATCAGTGCAGCCTCATCAGTGTACATGAGTGAAGGAGAAAAATTACATGTTTGCAAAATTTTATAACAAACTATGAAAACGTTTTTTTCTTTATTTCAAAATTTTCAGTCTTTATTTGTTGATTCAGCAAAAAAAAAAAAAAAAACAGTGGTGATTAAATACCATAAAAAGAGAGCTGTACTTATGTGAAAAAAGTGATAAAAAATGTTGTTTGGGTACCATAAATTAGTGGTGACAAAAAAAAAAAAAAAAACGACTTAGTTGTTTATTTCTGACTTTTAAAACTTTATTTCTTTTTTTGCAAAAGTATCAAACAATATTTTAAAACGTTTGTACATTAAAAAGAGGAAGTGAGTACATGTGACTACTCCGACGTGACTACTCCACTGTGACCACCCGTGGCTACTCCTCCGTGACCACCCGTGACTACTCCGACGTGACTATCCGCCGTATCTATCGTCACAAAGGTTGGCAGGCATTTAAATACCTGTCGGTCATTTTTGTGCCGTATAAAAACGTCAGACATTTTCAGGCATCGACGACTAA
>BLSH010277349.1:1102012-1112733 GCA_018402905.1 Glandirana rugosa
CTTAGAAGTACGACTTACAAAGACCTTTACGTGTCGTATAGTGACTCCACACTTACCTCGAAGTCAAAAGACTACCTGTAATGACTACGAACGAACTATGTTAAATGTAAAAACGAATGAATTTTTCCATATGTTAGTCGATAGCCAGTGTTTGTCTAAAGGAACTTAAAAACTTCCAGGGAAATACACCCTTACTGGCGTTTACGAGAAATAGCGTGGAGATGTATTAATTGCGTTCGGTACAAACTTTGCCGACGTAGCAAACGAAAATAGTCCGGTGGGGGCAACTACATCCATACATATAGTTGTACTTCCTGTCCGAGTTATTAATTACTGTAAAACTAGTTCGGCTATTGTCAAGAAACCGCCCTTGGGACCGTACCTGTTCTTAACCCACTCATTACCGTTATGTAAGCGGTGGGAGTGTTGTTATTACGAGCCTTCTCCCACGTCGCAAACGGTTTATTTCGACAAAACAGTCGGTTGGGGAGGCCTAAACGTACTCTTAGCTTTATTTGGCAAACGCTGCACCCTCTTCCGAGCATTATTGTTGTGAGGGTGGCGAATGTATTGCCATTACTCACCCAATTCTTGTCCATGCCAGGGTTCCCGCCAAAGAACTGTTATCGGCTTGATCAAAATGTCATTAATTATTGAGCCTGTCCTTCATGTTGATATACATACCTACATCAACGGGGGTGGCCTGATAAAAGCAAACGATGCAGCCGTTTCAAACATGGCTTGCGTTAATTATGTAGAGGTGCGATAAAGAGCATTTGCGGTCATTCCCACATAAAGGGACCTTCAAAAATTCAAGGAAATCTGTTTGTGACCGATAGCTGATTGTATACCTTTTTAAGTAAGCAAAAATGTAAATTGTATCAAGCAAGCATCAGTAATGTCCATCAGAAAACTGAAGCTCCATTCACACCTCAGTGATATGCTGTGCATTTCCAGAAACATTCAGCATGAAGATTCCTATTATTCCTGTTGTATTCCTGAGTGCTGTGCTGCCACTTGTTACATAAAAAGGTATGAGCTTATTTTGGGGCAGAATCATGCGTTTTTGGCCCCATAGACTTCAATGGGAGCAACTGAAAACAAATGACAAAAGCATTATAGCACATTTTTTGTGTGTTTTTTCACTAAGAACTCGGCCCCTCCTAGCAATCTTAGGCTTGTGAACAAAGTGGATGATTCATGAGTGTCCATGCATGGAGACTTTCACCTGCCTAGTAAGGACTTACAGGAACCTTTATAATCCTAGCGATGCCCATTACAGGGACCATGGCAAGCAACAGATGGCCTGGGGAAAAATTGATGTATTAGCGCCCTCCTAGTTAGGTTGCTAAGAAGCTAGGCAAGTTTAGTTCTTTTTGGATTCAAAGTCAGTGGAGCAGTGGTTGATTGCTTTTGGCTGCTGTGGGTCTCACACAGTGCAGGTTTAATTGCTCTCACCTGATTTCCAGAGGCTTCTGGGACATAAAGGGTCTGGGCAAGGCACATCTCAGCCTAAATATTTATTGTGTTCAAGCTAATCTCTGGGGAGGTGTGCCCAGATGGTGGCAGGAGAGGCATATACTGTAAGTAGTCTGAGACATAGAGCAGCAGGTTTTTTTCTTCTTCTCCCTGTTGAAGGAAATCCACCCAGTGACGGCCGTTCATGCAGGGCGCACGGGCACCACACCCCCTATCCATGCGTCCGGTCTCCTAATTCAATGTTTTGTTTTTTTTTGGAAGCATATGATTAAAGCCTGAGGCTCTAATTGGCTTAAAAAAATGGTGGGCTCTAGGCACAGAGCACTGCGCCCTGAGCCTACTCAGTTGTGTGACATTAGCAAATTAATATTCGCTAATGTCTTCCTGTTTTTCCTCCTGGCCAATCAGCGGGTCCTGAGACCCGATTGGCCGGGAGTCCTAAGACCCCATTGGCCAGATTCCAGGACTCCTGATTGGCCAGGAGGAGACCGCCGGGACTCGGGGAGAGAGACACAGGGATGAAGGCACGTGCGAGGCGAGCGAGTGAAGCACCACTCGATGGGGGGAGGGGTAGCGGCAATCGATCAAGTGAGGGGGGATGTCTGATAGTGCTCGGATGGATGGATGGCTGACTGGGGGGATGGTGGGGGTGGCTGGCTGGGTGGGGGCTGCCCCCCTCCCCATGAAAATTTGAGCACCATCCGCCACTGAATCCATCCATCCAGGTGGGGGTGGCTACCCACACCTGCAGCAGCTATTCTGGTATCAGCAGCCATTCACCAAAGTCCCAGCTGTAGTAGAGCTGAGGGGCCTATCTGTTAGGATCCCTTCTGGAGCTAATCAAGAGATTCCTCATCTGGTGTCTGGTGGATACTGGAAGGAGGCATTTGGTGATCCTGAGACATTGTGAATACTGACCTAAGCCCGGGGTTGTTAGCGAGGGTATGCTGTACTTCTCTGGGTGAGCAAGCCTACAGTGGCATCACTAGGGTCAGTGTCACCTGGTGCTTCAAAACACGGTGTTACCCCTCTGAATTACAAAAGTTACAATTTTTGAAAATGTTTTTTTACAATTTTAAGAATTATTTTTATTATTTTTTTTAACTTTTTATAAATGATTCATTTGTTTTTGTTTACAACGCTGTGTGTGTGTGTGTGTGTGGGGGGGGGGGGGTTGAATTAAATCAGGAGTCTAAACAGATCCCTAACATCTCACCTTTGAGACAGAGAAAGGAAATTACATTGATTTTTCAGTTCCTCTCTCTGTAGCCTCAGCTGCACTGAAGATGAATGAACAGGCGACAGAGGCTCCTGTTCATTCATAAACTGAAGCATGGCAAACAAAGTTTACTATGCTCAGTTATGAATGGGCACAGGAGCGATCTGTAGCGATCACTCACTGTATCCAATTCAGAAAAAGAAGGTGCCAGTAAATTACATATTTCTCCCACTCTCCATCTGCCTGTGTTCCTGCAGCAGCTTGTGGGAGAGGGAAGCTGGCGGTGCTGTGGGGGAGGGGGGGTGAAGGGGCACACAGGTGGGAATCAGATGTGGGCAGCACAGGGAGGGGGATTGGTGTGGAGGGACGGGAGGACAATAACAGAAAGATGCCCTGTTTCTGTGTCTCTCCCTCCAGCAGCTGAAAGATGGCGGCAGGGAGAGGGGGATAAACCAGATTTCAGCTGCTGAAGGGAGAGATACAGACTACAGACACAGTGCATCGTTATGTAATTGTCTTCCTGTCCCCCAAAGATGATGCCAATATTAGATATCACAGAAGATAGTGCTTTCCTTCAGCCAAAACAAGGAAGAAGGAAAGGTCATCAGTGTCTTATTGCTATTGTGGTAATTACTTCATTATTCATATCTTGGTACGTGTAGTGCACTTCTCTAACTGTCTACCCCGGTTATATTATTAGTGCTCCTACAACAGCTCCCTCTGCTGGAAATGCCAGAGGGTGCATTTCCGATGTTTAGGCAGTTGTATGGCTAGCTCTCTCTGCTCCTTTATCATGTAATAGAACTTTTAATGAACTTTGCATTTTTATACACAGGGTTTACATTCCATTCTTGTAATGGTCATCACTTGCTTAGATCCACAGTGCTGGGAGCCAACAGCGTAGTATGTGCTGAACAGCTATTTGCGGCCAGTCCTGTGTTTATTTTATTCTTAGCCTGTGGAATCCTTTGACAGGAAAAGCCTAAAACAGCAGCAGCTATTTATATAGTTGTGTGCTGAGTACACATATACAGAATTGTCTTCATTCACAACACAGCGGCCATCTTTCATGGGAACGAGGCCCCATCCTGTCGCCCTGGTAACAGCGTTTACTGTGCTTGCGTTTTCTAGGCTGGTGTGTCTAAACAATTAGAAACCAGCCACAAGCGTACAAATGGCCCAATAATTAAATATTGGGAGGAAAAGGAGGTGTTACTCTTAGTAACCAATCAGATGCTTTACTGGGCTGCATTAAAACCATGGCAGCCAATATCAGGCTGGTTGCTATGAGTTAAAGCGGAAACTTCACCCATCTGATGCACTAGGCATAATCTCACTTCTTTCCCACCTCTGCAATGTAAAAAGCAAAATATATTTTTCTTTGTTTACTTTTTACATATTTTAGGTAGGCTGTACCCCCGGCCACCTTTCTGGCCTAGACCAGAATGACGTCTCCAGTGCTCTGAAACCTCCTGGGATATGAACCTCACAGATATATCCCAAGATGTTTCAGGCTGCATTTATGTTGCCAGAGGTGAGCGGATTCATGATGGCGGCTGGTTATCAGGGGGCTATCTGAACCAGGAAGACGCAACTGGCACCCAGTGACGTCAGCATCCAAGATGGTGGTGCAGGACCCAGTGTGTGAGAGTGGCACACTCAATTACAGTTGGACAGTGCTGGATTTGCTGGCTGGGTGAGCGTGTGAATTCTGTATTTGACCAGCGGGAAAAAACCCTGGGGAGGAGGAGCTCTTTAAGCTGGCCATACACCAGTAAAATTTCCTTTGAATGTTCTTATGGACATTCTGAAAAATAGTTCATCAGAGCATTCCATTCTGCCATTATTGAGTCAACTTATTTTGTTCAAAAGTCCTTCAAATTGCATCCAGACCTGCTCTGTGAATGGAATCCCAGACATACTGAACACGTTTCTTTTGTGCCTAGAACAACACACAACTTTTACAATTTTTCCCAAACCAAAACCACATTCACAGTTTGAATTTCAGTTGTTGAAAAACATTTTCCTTCTAGTTCTGTCAAATTTTCTTATCACTATGGCTGAAAATGATCATCAATTTGAAAATTGAACAATCATTCCAAAAACTAAAACTACACTTTTCTAACAAAATTCTATTAGTCTATGGTCACTCTTCAAGTAGTATTAAACCCAAAAACAAAATTATAATACATTGCAGTTTACCAATTCCAGTGGCTGCATGTGTTTCTTTTTTAGCCTTCTTTTCCTTTATTTTCACCTTGTGATCTTGTCCAGTAAGACAAGGCTATATATTGTTCATGAAAATGAATCAGTTTCCCCATCCACACATTTGATGTGGGTGGAGTATTGTTTTCTGACAGGGGGAGGTTCGTGCTGAAGCCACCGAATTTCGATCCATCTATGGCCAAATTTATTTTTCAACTTCCTTTACCAGACCAAGCTGTCCAGGAAATATGGCAGTTAGGAGGTTGAGACAAACCATTTACCACTGACAGGGGTACATACAATGGTCAGCTTTAATTTGTTTATATAAAACCTTTATCCCAAAGGGATAAAAAAGAACTATTGGTGTAACTGCTTAAAAACTGTTACCTGGAGTTTGGCTTTAATTTGTTAGTCAAGTCCATCTAAATCTGCTAGTACATCTAACACTACATTCTCCAAAGATCCTTATAGGAGTAAGTGACGTGTTACAAATAATTAAACATAGATATTACACCTATAAATATATCACATGTGCAAAAAACAATATTACTTAAAGTGTTACTGAACTCAGAACCTGCATTCGCTATATCTGGTCTCCCACAGTACACAGGACATGGAAATGCAATAGTTTTAGTAAATATAAACTGCTAAATACCTTTTTTTCATCAGCAGTATATAGCAGTCTTATGACTTCTATCAGTGTCAGGTTTAGGCTGGGTTCACACTGCTCCGACATGAAAGTCCCACGACTTCCGATCCGACTTTGCCCTGCTACATCGGTCAGACATCAGTCAGACATTAATGAACAGGATCCGACTTGAGATGAGTGCAAATTGGGTCTGGATTCAAGGTTTTTTTTCAATACAGTTTGCAGTGCTAACATTGCTTCTGAGCAAGTCGCATGTCTTAAGTTGGATCGGTTAAGATGCTGATCCGACATGGATATGATTCAGTGATAATCAATAGGCTGAAAATGGACCAAAGTCTCACCAAAGTAGTGCAGGAACCTTTTCCAAAGTCTGACCAACACAAGTCAGACCAGTTAAGACAACTCTCATAAGGAGTCATTAATTTATACACGTCATGCGACATGCTCTCAAAGTCGGAGGTATGTCGCACCAGTGTCAACCGGTCCTAAAGCCAGTCATTCTACTCTGACTGTCCTATGAGGTTGCAGGACCCCTGACCCTCTTTCTGGACAATGCTGATTGGTCCTGTGCTGATCACATGCACTCTCCCAAGAAAAAAAAAAACTGTCTAGTAATAAACACCAAACTGAGCATGTGCAGCTTGTCCCCTAGCCTCTGTCTTATCAGGAGATGGATTGGGGACAGTGGAAGAAGGGCAGGATCAGAGAAGACAGGATGAAACAGCCTTTTTACACAATGCAGAGGATTGACCCCTTAGGTTCCACAGTGAGTATACCAAGCATGCTTTTCTGCATATACAGACTGATTTTACTGTTGTGGGTTTAGTAACACTTTAAATGAATAAGATGTGAAAAGTGAAAATTATCCTTATTCATAGGTCTTATTGTGATATCATAAAGGACCACAACCCAATGAATATGATTCTTTTTAGTGATACAGTCTCTGTATACTTCAATCAATCACCACCATTCTTCTACAACACCTGTGCTCCACCACAAATGTGCATACAGTGACCTAACCTTCTTAGTGAGACCCACATAACATAGCTCAATAATCTTTTGTTCCCTCTCCCCTTTTATGGTTTCTCTGCACAACCAGGTGTGTAACCCTTTAAGGGGTCAGAAGTCCACTGCATATACTCAATACCTCAGATAGGAAAAGACAACAGCCCCATAGTGTAGTATTTTATGTATCAAATTAAACTGTACCGTAATGCAATCACAAATATTTAAAAAAAATATGCTTATCTCACTGTGACATCGGATCAGGCTAAGGCAAAATGGTGGCTCACAACTTCCGGTCGTGATGCTCGATGACATCACCTGGCTCTCGTTACGTCACACTATGTGACTTCTTTAGCCCCCGATTCTAATGGGAGGGCTGATGGCCACTTTAAATGAGCTGCTAGCAGGCTTCATCACTTAAAGCCTGCTGAAGCCTGCTAGCTACATGCTTAAAATGGCAATCAGCACTCCCATTAGAATCTGTGTTCAACATTTACAAACTGGGGCTGAATCGTACTTTAAAAACTTCAACAAAGCTTGCTGAAAGCTCGACAAATGCTTTGTCAAATCTTACTGTTTGCACTGCTCTTATACAAGCTGAAGCCCATGTGAAACAGGTACATGCTTCTACAAATGATTGATTTATTTTATCCTCCAATAAGAGATGCAAAATAATCAATATTATTCAGCTTTGGTCAGTCGACTCAGTTTGATTGAATCTGATTGAAAATCAGTCAAAACCAATCGGAAGGAAAGTTATTATTATACCGGATTTATATAGCGCCAGTAGTTTACATAGCACTTTACACCATAAGGGCGGACAGTACAAGAACAATACAATTAATACAGTAGGAATCAGAGAGCCCTGCCCATTAGAGCTTACGATCTAAAAGGGAGGGTCAACATATACAAAAGGTAATAACTGTGGGGAATGGGCTGATGGAGAAAATAAATATACAGTTGTTAGGTGGGGGCCGGTAGGCCTCTCTGAAGAGCTGAGTTTTCAGTGGACAGAGAAGGAGATAGACAGATTGGGGTAGGGAGTTCCAGAGGATGGGAGAGGCTCAGGAGAAGTCATTGAGGCGAGCATGGGAGAAGGTAACAAAGGAGCTAGAGAGCAGGAGGTTTTGACTTATTCTTTGCGGATTAGAGAATTTTGATTGCATCACACATCAATCAGATAAAAAATATTGTATTGCATTTGGCCACCATAAGACCGGGAATTCTGATCATCTAAACTCTGTTATTACAGTGTTGTAAACAGCAAGTTTCCCAGCAGTACACAGACCACACACAAATCCCACACTAATCCATATAGTAATATTACATTTTAATTTTTGATTTTTTTTTTTCGGAAATGACCTGAACGGCAGAAGATGGTTGCTTAAAGCACCCAAACATCTCCGGACTGGCTAATCCTGTTATTTAGTTAATGCTGCAGCTATGGAGATAGTAAGTGCTATTCATGTGCCCGCAGGGCAAGGTTTTTTTTTTTTTTTCTTTCTATTCTTCCTCTTGGTGACTTCAAAGAGGCCTGCAGGATAAAACAGAAATGTAGCCCAGACTGCGAGGCTGCAGCTTCCGCTGGCTGAACACTCCCACAGGGCAAGTCTTGGTATGCAGCAGGCTGGGCCCCGGCCTCTGTGTACAGTGTATGTACAGGATGTGTGTCCTCTATGTGTGCCTCCTTCTCCCCGGGCTGTGTGCATGTTTGGCCTCTCACTGAAAGCCAACCTATACCATAGCAAATCAATTCACGCTTAAATAAATATTTGACCCATAAAACAAGACTGAAAGTACTGAAAACGCTACTTAGCTTGTTCGCTCGGCTAATGCTGGCCATACACACTTCGATAAATGATCGTTTTCTATTCCGATCGATCTGATATGCCATACACTGAGAAGTGGATTCCGATTAAGGTTAAGATACGAATGCTTCTCTTTTTCCACCATGCAATCCCATAATCTGATTGATTGAAATACAATCGTATTTATGAACAAAGTATAAGTGCTGCCGATTGATGCAAAACGATCAATAATGTTCTGCTGTGGCTGATTGATTCGGTTTGGTCGAATGTGATTGAATTTAAAGAGGAGCTCCAGTCTCCCCCCCAAAAAATTAAAAGTCCGCAGCTACAAATACTGTAGCTGCCGACTTTTAATATAAAGACACTTACCTGTCCTGGAATCCGGCGATGTCCTCACGCGAGCTGATTCTTCAACCGGCATCTCGAGTAAAGGAAACCGGCAGAGAAGCCTTCCAGCTTCACAGTAGGTTTCCTACTGCGCATGCACGAGCTGCACTGCTCTTTGTGAACGGCCACGCAGTCTTCTCGGACCCGTGATGTGCCCCAGGATGCAGGGGGAAGGAAGGGGGGTGAATGTCTGTGCAGATCGCAGAGGCAATCTGACCGGGTACCCTGCTCCCCCCCCCCCCCAAAGGGTGCCAAATGTGGTAGTAGAGGAGGGGAGGATGCAAACAAATGGAACTTCCCTTTTTGGGGTCTAAGGCGCTATTCACACCTGGGTGATTGGAATTCCGGCAAAACGCGGGGCGCATTCACGATGCCATTATTTCTCAATGGCACCCTAAACACAATGCGATTTGTTTGTGATTACCGCACAACAAATCGCGGAAAAAACGCGCAAACATCTTGTTTGCACGATTTTTCCACATTTGGGGTGCTATTGAGAACTAATGTCATCGCAAATGCGTCCCACATTTTGCTGCAGTTCTGAATCGCGGGCAGACTCGTGGCAATTCTGCCCATGATTCAAATCACCCAGGTGTAAATGGAGTCTAAAGCAATCAGAATGGAAGTCATGGCTATTCGATTGTCTGCAGATTCTAAATGTGCAGATCATGCATTGATTGGATAAAAAAATGAAAGCGTGTATGGCCACCATCTAAAGCTGGCCATACATCATTCACTTTTCTTGTACAATTTCCTTTAGTTTTACCTTCAGCTATGTAGTGCAAGGGCCTGGCTGATAGGATACAAATTGAAAGTGTTTAGGTTTGACCTCATTATATGGTTTTGGTAAATCAAATCAGGAAAATTGTATAGGAAAATTGTATAATGTATGGCCAGCTTAATTGAACAATCTCCGTTAGATCTACCATCAACTATGTACTGCAAGGGCCTGCCAGACTGCATTCAGATTGATTGGATAGAGTACTGCGACGTTCACATCTCTGCGTGTCCAAAATGTGCACAAAATCGCACACTTTCCCGACACACAGAGAAATGCGCTCCCGTTTAGCAGACATGCGGCAGTAACATTAATTGTTAATGGTACCCACATGCATCTGCAATTGCGCATCCCAAACCACATAGTGCAACGCATTCTGAGAAAAGAGTCAGAAACATCATGTCTGCATATTTTGTGCATAGAGCAGCCCATTGAAATGAATGTGCTGCCAACGCACAGAAAAGCGCATGCACTTGGTCGCACTTGATTACACAGTGAATGGCCACCATAAGAGAGATTTGTAGATGTTTTGAATGAGGATGTTGATGCATTTTTGCCGGTTTGCTGTTAGTAAAATGCACCTCTTTATTTATTTTATGTCTTTATTATTATGAAAGTGGAGAGGAACTTTCACACCTTTTATGTATACATTATCATTGAAATTGGATTGGAGTAAGTACAATGTAACTGGCTGTAGCTTTTAGGATTTTTATTTTTATATAAACCTTTTGTATATGTTAATAAATAGTGTTGAGCGAACCCGGACTGTAACGTTCGGGTCCGTACCGAACTTTAGGGTGTCCGTGGCACGGACCCGGACCCGGACATTTCAAAAATCGTTCGGGTTCATGTCAGGCCCAAGCGAGTTGTGATAAATAATTGTATATGTTTTCCAAATATATTTTTATTTTTAGGATTTTCGATGTCGGTCAATGTAACATGAATGAGGTTAGGTTAAAGTTACTATTACATATGTATTTTCCACACTTTCAAGGAGAGGTGAAAGTATTATTATTTCTGTATTTTATTTATTTCTCCACGTAAAATGATTGTCGTTTGGCCGTTTTTACGTAGTTGTAGGAGTAAGTTTTGTAGATGTTTAGAGAGAATACCACCGGTAAGTGACACATTAGTTCACGCTGGTTCACGTACGCGAAAAGACACGCAACCGTCGTGTAAGTAAAGTTACCC
>BLSH010277349.1:1162493-1176307 GCA_018402905.1 Glandirana rugosa
CAACTCAATTTCACGACAATGAGTTGTCTGTTTATGACAATTTTATATTTACTGTTGATAAAGTGGACAGATACATTAACATTGTCTCAACACCTGCGACTGCTTGAACATCCAAACCATGACCAAATCTGATTGACTCTTAGCGCTCCACTGTTTTGTTTTCACCAAATCTGATTGGATGCGGTCCCTGTCTGCCCAACAGTTATCCACCCGTGCGTTTCAATTTCGCAGTCAAAATGAGCTGAGCTGGGTGCGGCCGATGGAGCGACCCACAGCTCAGATTTTGTCCTATTAGCTTTAGCTGTACTTCTAAACTTACTAAGGGAAAAAATAGGTGACAGATCTGGTTATGGTAACTGGCAGGGGTACCTAAATGACATGACTGGCTAAACTCTGTTACAATTACATAGACAGGTGAAATAGTTGTCATTTATATTTTAACAGTATTTGTCTGTTGAGTAACAGCACTTTAACTCAACCCCCCCATCCTTCTCCAACCTCCCCCATCATTCCCAGTCTTGCATGTACCTGTTGAAGTTCCGTGGAGATCTCCACAGGAAAGTTCACGGCCGCACACTGCTTCTTTGGCAGATATGTGAAAGGATTTCCTTGTATTCTTGATGGTGGCAGCCCGTTTTAAGTGGATGGCTTCTACACAGGAATGAAAGGAGATGCTTCTGCATGAGCAGTGCTCAGATTGGAGGCTTGGAGGTCCTATGGGCACTCAGGTGCCTGTTTCTGGAGACCGGTACAGTATGTGTAAAGCATGGTTGCTGGGGGTCCAAATTTAAAGAATACCAGTACTAAAAATAAGGGCTGCTAATCTGTTAATCCCCAACCCACCCAAGGAATTGGGCTTTAAGCATGTCATTTTTTTGTTTGCACCCTAAGGCCTTGCTGAGAGCCTGAGCCCATGGGAAGTATTCCAGCCCTGCACACGGCAGCCTCTGCAGATTGGTGGAATGGATGGTGCTGTCCTCTTGCATTGAACTACTTTCTAGAACCGCTATGTACTGCCATGCTTCCCATTGACCAGGAAGAGACATGAAGCTTTTTTAGGAACTCCTCTGCCTAGAATGGGTCTTCCACCTTAAAACAATGGCCTGCCGTCTTATGTTTGCGCTCCAGTTTTGTAGGCCACTACTACGGCCCAACTGGAATTGGCGTGAGAGAAGAATGTCATTTGTTAATAAGTAATTTCAGTTGGTCACAAGACACTGTTGAATATTTTAGAGTAATGTGCAGCTGCTTGCTTTGGAATCCTGGACGGCGGGTTCGAGGCCCGAGCCTTTTGCTCATACTTTTGACAAAAAAAAAAAAATGGACACAGAGAGGAGCGATGAGGGCTCTGTGGGATACTTTGGAATCGACTTGGAAACACAGCCAAGAGAACAGCATGGGGAAGGGACGGTATAAAAGCTTTTTTTCTTAATCACCAAGGAGCCCCCAGCCATAGGAATGTGTCAGTTTATCCTCCCTGTAGGAAACCTGTCAGCTCCACTACCTTCTCAAAGGTAACTCGGTGGGAGATGGGCCAGCATCAGCTCCCGCCATATAGACAAAGGCAGTACCCAGTGACAGGCGTGGGGCTGAATTTAATGGGTGAGAACCAAGAAGTTTGGTTGCGCTACTCCTGTACTCTGTGCCTGATGTGACATGCATTGGACCTGAACTGTTACTTTATGTGTACTGCTCCAGACTTCTACTAAGTAAAGTAGACCTAGCATTAGATATGTTCTTCCATGTAGCTCTTCCAGGTATTCGTTATCTCCCATAGAGATCACGGTCCTCCCTCTGACAATGTCTTCATCTGTGTTTCTCTCCGGAAGAATGACACCATTGTTGTTCAGTAATCATCCAAGCTCATCGCCTAGTTCCCTGGCTGAGATGTCAGCTTAGAGATGACCCAATCCTGTAAATCCTGGTGCCTGTGCAGTTCTTGGCTATGTTCACAAATATCTTACATAGACCAGCCCCTGCAGCAGCCTCTCACCTTCTGACTTGCTACTAAGTTTCAGTGTTGCAGTCTGATCACTGGGGGAGGGGAGACATTATCTGACTATGCAAGGCGTCTGGCTGGAGCTTGGTCACTGGCAGTGGTAGCATGTGCTTTTTGGGGGAGGGGGGGTGGCGTGCGGCAATCACGCCCCCCCAAGGCGCCCAAAAGCACGGCACTTTTCTAGCATACACCCCCCCCCCCCGGGCAGCAGCACGGCACTAATCCAGCACTCCCAGCCACTAACATATCCAGTGGCACTTAACGGCACCCCCACATCACCTCCGCCCGCCCGCTGTCTGTCTGTCCGGCACCCCATCTTGGTGGTGGCTGAGGGTCAGGCAGCGGGTGACGTGTGTCAATCTGTGGCTCAGGCATCTGTTCCTGTGTCCTCTCATAGAGACACAATGCGTCTCTTCTTTCCTCCTGCCAGGCATCCAATAGGATCGCCTGTCCTTTCAGCCAATAGGGTGACAGGTCTCAGACCCCGCTTCCTGATTGGCCGGGAGGAGGATCAGTGCGGTGATAATGATTATTCATTTGCTATCACAACTTGGGTGGGCTTTGGGCACAGTGCTCTGCGCCCGGAGCCCACCCTTGTTTGAAGCTGATTAGAGCCTCTGGCTCTAATCACATGTTTCAAAAACACACTCCCTCACCCCCATTGAAATCCATGCATCTGGCGTCCCTGTATGTAGATCAGGGGGCCGGACGCATGGATTGGGGGGGGGCGGCACCCGTGTGCCCCTAATGCACGGACCGCTACTGGTCACTGCATTTTTAAAGTATATGTAAACCCTCACCTCGTAAAACAATCCATTCAGTTTAAACCAGAAGTGAAAGGCAAAATGTGTGTGTGTGTGTGTGTGTGTGTGTGTGTGTGTGTGTGTGTGTGTGTGTATAATATAAAATGTATGTGTATTCTCAGCTGCATAAGGATCTTAGAGAGCTGGGGGAGGAGAAACGGCAGCTTACTAGTCTGCCTAGTGAACAGCTGGGGGAAGAGTCTGTTCATTTGAGGGAGAGCACACAGAGTTCTCAGCACAGCTGGATAACTGACCACACTGTGCTTTCTTGCCCAGTGTAGACAGTTTTTATTAGGAAAGCAGAGGGACTGGTAGGAACACCAGGGATTTCACACAAAGGGAGCAATACAAAGAGAACAGGATATATTTCCATACGAGTGTATGATACAGCAGGCACATAGAAATTTGAAATTTTGGGTTAGCATATTCTTTAATGGTAAAAGGTGTATTTTTTTTAATAGATGATAGTTGCTGTAGATCGTAATTCACACAGGCTTGTAAAGTTACCATAAGGTCCACTTAAATAAAGTAGCAAGAAATATAAATAGGCAACAAGGTGACTAAGTGATCATCACATCTGCCTTTTGGCAGTGGGGTTCAGATCTCAAGCAGGACACTACCTGCTTTGCATGCTTTCCCTGTGCTTGCGTGGGTTTCCACCCATAATGCAAAGACAGGCTGATAGGTTAATTGGCTGCTTTCTAAATTGCCCCTAGTATGTGTATTTGTATGAATTTGAGTGGGACACCTTTTTTGATTGTAAGCTCCTTCAGTGAATGTACAATATATTTGTAAAGCACTGCGTAAATTGTTGGTGCTGTATAAATATGTGTAATAAATCCATTAAATAAGAATAAAAGTGTTTACAGTTTTCTCTGCCAGTGTTAGTAATTCTGATCATGCCAGTCTTGTGATTTATATGCCCCTGGCACAGCAAACCTGATCACTACTACATCCCGGATCTTCTCCTTGTGGATTATGCTGCTTCACTGTCCCAGAAAACAAGCTGGTGCTGGAAAGAGGTGACACAGGATGTCCAATTACTGAATCCAGAAATAAGGGTCACCCACTGGGCAGTGCAGAGGCGTGCACTCCTGATCAGCTGTATAGAATTACAAATCCTTTGGTTGCTGAAACGGTAACGCTGGCCATTATACAAGCTGTACACTCACTACTTTACATTGTAGCAAAGTGTAATTTCTTCAGTGTTGTCACATGAAAAGATAGAATAAAATGTGAGGGATGTACTCACTTTTGTGAGATACTCTATATATGCATAGATTGACATATTAACCCCTTTCTGCCCATCCCAGCGCCCCTTTAAATAGTTGTGAACACTGGAAGGATCAGCAATCATGTGACCACTGTCACAATGGTCACATGATCGGCATCCGGTCCCTCTGGCTACTGATCTTTAGCTCAGGCCCAAGAGCTGTTGTTGACAGCTTGGTCCTTGTACTGGGAGTGTGCAGTTCAAGGGGAGGGTGTAGCAGTGGCAAACATGCCCTTTGGCTACAGTGTAAAGACACGGGCACATGCCCGTTTCTGTGTGCGACTTTACAATTTATCTTACTTCTCTTTTAGACCCCTTTCATGCTAAAGTGTCGGTAGTTTTTGCAGTGCTTTAGCAGCGCTAGCGGGCCTGTTTTTTAAGATCACGTGACAACATGACCTTAAAAAAAAAAAAAAAAAGGAATAAAGACCCAAACCCACCCCAAAGATGCTGCTTGCAGGACTTTTTGTTTACCATCCCACAAGCGCACTGCCCCAGTGTGAAAACACACATTGAAGTGATTTGGAGGCAGTTTTCATGCGCTTTACAAGTGCTAAAATACCTGCAAACTGCCTCAGCGTGAAAGGGGAACAAACTGGAGGTAATTTTTTAAAAAATTTGGTGCAGTAATAGCACTACTTTTGTAAAAGTGGTGCTATTAAGAATTACCTGAATTTGTCATACAGGTTGGTAAAGGCACTGAAACGGGCGTCAGGGATTTTTTTTTTAATCTTGCGCAGGCCATTTTAAAGGGCCATAACACCAGAAAAATGTCACTAGATTTTTTTGAATTCCCCCAAATGTTGTTTGTTGCATTTGAAAGTGGACACTTTTGGCTGTGGGCGGCAGCTTGGCTCTTGCTCCATATTTACAGGTCAACCCCACAAGTGTCTCCAGTTATGTGTGGGCTTCACAGCGTTCACATAAATATTTGTGCATGTTATTAGTAGCTCTTTATAGAAGGAAGCTTGTATTTTAGGTTGACTGACCCGAGTAGACACTGACGACGTATATGAGTGCCCCAGCGGCAAGTAATTGAGAAGGTTCCTGTGTATTATGTGGGCGCTAGGGTCTTCTTTAAATAAATATCTGTGGGAGAAGTTTGGCACAGCAGCCCTGTGTGTTGCTTTCTGGTGAAGTGCTCCGTGTTAACGGGTCCCCTGTTTGTTTTGCTCTGCGCACTCTGTGGACTTCTGCTGCTCTTGAACCGAGAGAATGTAAAATAAACCCAGTGAGCTCCCAGCAGCTGCCGCTGCCTCCTGCCAGCTGCTCTTCCCCATGAATGCTACACAATAAAGACCCAGCAAGAGCTGTGTGCTGCTGTCCATGCCTCTAACTATATGGTTGAGTCATGGCTTTCCAGAGCTGTGTATGGAGCCAGGAGGGAAGGTGGTGGACTCTTCAGGTGGCTTAGGTTTAAGAGCAGTGGTTCTCAACTCTGGTACTCGGGACCCACTAACAGGCCAGGTTTGCAGGATAACTGAAATACATCACAGGTGATATAATTTGCTGTTCAGTGATTGCAGTAATCTAGTCTGCATCTCCCCAAGGCAATACTTAAAATCTGGCCTGTTGGTGGGTCCTGAGGACAGGAGTTGAGAACCACTGTTTTAGAGGGACACTCAGAGTTAAACTAACCATTGGGAATGCATAGCTCTCAACTGTCCCTGATGTCGAGGGACTGTCCCTGATTTGGAGTAATGTCCCCCGTCCCTCTTTGCTCTTCATTTGTCCCTCATTTTGTTCTGATCTATAGTTGTATATAAAATACACCTTTTTATCTATCAAAAAGTGTTTCACAGTGTTAAACCTTTCATTCAATCTCTAAATTGCTAAATTCGTAAATTCCATAAGCCAATATAATGCAATAGTAGTGGTAAAAAAAAGCACTTGGGGGTTTAACTACCGGTAATCATTTTTTTTTGTTGTACAATTCTCCTTTAAGGGGGCGTGACAGGGGGTGTGTCCTATGCCTACATACTTTTGCTGATAGGTGTCCCTCATTCCCATCTCAGAAAGTTGAGAGGTATGTGTATGGTCTTTTTTGCCTATAAGTACCTCTGATCCAATGTATGTGCTGTTCAAGGACTTCCATCTCTCCTAAAGTAAAACTGTATTACAGGGCCCAGGGGGAGAAAAGGCCTTGTACACTCTCCTCAGAGGCACACTGCTGACAGCCCCGATTCAGTAATTTATATCTAGTGTACATTACTGCTGCCTGTCCAGGATTCTACCATGTCTATTTAGTGTACTTTACTGCTGCCTGTCCACGATTTGGCACGGTCTATCTAGTATGTATATCCTAAAAGTGCAGCGCTAAATAAAAATACCATATGCAAAATACATAGTTACATAGTTAGTCAGGTTGAAAAATAACACAAGTCCATCTAGTTCATGGGTGTCAAACTGCAGCCCCCCAGCTGTTGCAGAACTACAAGTCCCATCATTCTTCTGCCTTAGGGAGTCATGCTTGTAGCTGTCAGCCTTGCAATGCCTCATGGGACTTGTAGTTTGGCAACAGCTGGAGAGCCGCAGTTTGACACCTGTGATCTAGTTCGACCTAAAAAAAATCCTTCACCCACAGTTGATCCAGAGGAAGGCAAAAAACCCCAGCAAAGCATGGATCCAATTTGCTATAGCGGGGGAAAAAATTCCTACCTGATCCCCCGAGAGGCAATCTGATTCTCCCTGGATCAACTTTACCTAAAAATGTTAGTACCCAGTTATATTATTTACATTAAGGAAATAATCCAGGCCTTTTTAAAGCAATCTACTGTGCTGGCCAAAACCACCTCTGGGGGGAGTCTATTCCACATTTTCATAGCTTTAACTGTGAAGAAACCTTTCCGTATTTGGAGATGAAATCTTTTTTCCTCTAGATGTAAAAAGTGCCCCTTTGTCCTTTGTGATGACCTTAAAGTAAATAACTGAACACCAAGTTCACTATATGGACCACTTATATACTTGTACATGTTGATCATATCCCCTCTTAATCTTCTCTTCTCAAGAGAGAATACATTCTGATCCTCTAATCTTTCCTCATAGCTGAGCTCCTCCATGCCTCTTATTAGTTTGGTTGCCCTTCTCTGCCATATATGACATAGTGTAAAACCTTCGAAGTGAACAGAAAATCCAAAGAAAATTATCATTCAATCCAAAAATATCCTTATGCAAAAATACAAAATATATTACATTCATAGAGTGCAAAGTTCATAAATTGATCACTAAAGTGCTCCTGTGCAAACAATTCATGCATGGCAGTGTCCCACACTGGATAGATCGATCCAGACGACGCAGTGCTCAGACATTCACCGTTGTGACACCTTCACCATAAATCAGATGGGGGCTTACCAGATCACCAGCAATCTTCCTTACTCAGGAAGATCATTCAGCGCTTATTGGGATCTCTGATCCTCAGATGGAAATCCGGAAGTGTTCCCCTTATGGTGACAAGATGATCCACCTCACCCTCTCAGATGGAATGGATGGATGAATCCTCAGGTGAAAAACAGGGAGACTCCTCATGGTGTAGTATGGCCTCAACCATTTTATTTTAAAATTGGTGCACTTCCATATAAAAACAAAGATGCTGCTAGCTGTAAATCTCTCCACTATAGGCAGTGCTATTCTTCAAACAGTCATTAATTCAAAAAGCATCTGTGCAGCATCGTGTGTGCATCGTCCCTACGATCATTTCATTATATGTAACGTCATCGCGTTTCATCTAACGAACGATCGTAGGGACGATGCACACACGCTGCTGCACAGATGCTTTTTGAATTAATGACTGTTTGAAGGATAGCACTGCCTATAGTGGAGAGATTTACAGCTAGCAGCATCTTTGTTTTTATATGGAAGTGCACTAACTTTAAAATAAATCTTGTATATGGAAGTTCACTAATTTTAAAGCGGAGTTCCACCCAAAAATGGAACTTCCGCTTTAAGCACTCCTCACCCCCTTACATGCCACATTTGGCATGTAATTTTTTTTTGGGGGGGGGGGGGGTGTGTCCCCAGGTTTCCACCTTCCGCCTCTGGGCCGCCTAGGCGTCGACTCCTCTCCTCCTAGGCGGCCCCTCCTTCCTGGCAATCTTCTGGGACACGTCACAGGTCCCAGAAGATTGCCTGGCCACTAGGGATGTGCAGCGCAACTCGTGCATGCGCAGTGGGTGCCCGGCCGTGTAGCCGGGCCGGGTGCCCACACTAGGAATGGCGGGGCCGTCGGGAGGAGGGGGGAGACGAGCGAGGCTCCGTGCGGCTCCATCGCTGGACCGGGAGACAGGTAAGTTACAGTTTATTAAAAGTCAGCAGCTACACTTTTTGTAGCTGCTGACTTTTAATAAACAAAAAATGAGTGGAACTCCGCTTTAAGTCTTCCTCTTTTTCACCTATTTTAATTCTGAGGATTCATCCATCCATTCCATCTGAGACGGTGAGGTGGATCATCTTGTCACCATAAGGGGAACACCGTGAAGCTGGCGGGGGAACATTTCTGGATTTCCATCTGCGGATCAGAAAACCCAATAAGCGCTGAATGATCTTCCTGAGTAAGGAAGATCGCCGGTGATCTGGTAAGCCCCCATCTGATTTATGGTGAAGGCGTCACAACGGTGAATGTCTGAGCACTGCGTCGTCTGGATCGATCTATCCAGTGTGGGACACTGGCATGCATGAACCGTTTGCACGGGAGCACTTTAGTGATCAATTTATGAACTTTGCACTCTATGAATGTAATATATTTTGCACTTTTGCATGAGGACATTTTTGGATTGAATGATATTTTGATTGGATTTTCTGTTCACTTCAAAGGTTTTTCACTATGTCATGTATGGTGTTTTGTACATGGTATTTTTATTTAGCGCTGCACCTTTAGGAAATACATATTTGATTAACCTGGTATATGTATTTTCTATATAGTACTGTCTATCTAGTGTACTACACTGCTGCCTGTCCAGTATACAGCAATGTATATCTAGACACTGCTGCCTGTCCAGGATACAGCAATGTATATCTAGTAGACACTGCTGCCTGTCCAGGATATAGCAATGTATATCTAGTAGACACTGCTGCCTGTCCAGGATACAGCAATGTATATCTAGTAGACACTGCTGCCTGTCCAGGATTCAGCAATGTATATCTAGTAGACACTGCTGCCTGTCCAGGATTCAGCAATGTATATCTAGTAGACACTGCTGCCTGTCCGGGATTCAGCAATGTTTATCTAGTAGACACTGCTGCCTGTCCAGAATACGACAATGTATGTCTATTGTACTACACTGCTGCCTGTTCATAATTCAGAAATTCAAATCTTGTATATTACATTGCTGCCTGTTCATGATCTGCTAATGTTGGGCTATCTTATAAACTAGAGTGCTATTTGCCCATGATTCACCAGTGACCATGTTTCTGCTGCCGGTCTGTGATTCCATGATGTATATCTAGTGTACTATGCTACTGCCTATAATTCAGTAATGTGTATGTAGTGTATTATACTGCTGGCTATGTTTCCGTAATGTATATTTGTTGTACTACACTACTGCTAATGTCTGATTCCATAGCTGGTTTATGGCTATTAATTCAGTAGTGTATATCTAGTACATAACATTGCATTGCTGCCTGCCAGCCTCTCGTTAACCTATACAAAGTGTACTAAATTGCTGTCTGCCCATGAGTCATTATTTTTTACCTAATGTACCATACTGTTGCCTTTCCATGATTCAGTAATGTTGCATGCTGTATATACTACACTCCGTTCTTAATAAAATGTGCAAATATATAACTATACTGCCATCTACAGATGATACAGTAATGTATATCCAATCCAATACATAGCATTTACCTGTTGGAGGGAGATTTAGTGATGTCTCAGTATGTTCCATACTGCTTTCTTGCTGATTGATGATTCACTGTTGTACTGTATATCTTGTATACATTCCCTTGTGTACATTGAGTTATGTATATTGCAGGTACGGCATGCTTTCTGTATATGATGGTCAGAAAAGCACCAGCATTCTTGTGGTGATTAATTGAGACTTCATTGGGGTTGCACAGTAACCAGGGTACGTTATTTGCCCATACATACTGTGAAAAGGGATGCATATAATTATAGATCTAGTGATATTATTATTATTATTTTAAGTGTAATGGTGTCTTTTATGAAATGGATGCGTTACATATCAGTTAATACTTTTAAAAAATTGCTTTGCGTTGACATTGCAATACAGAATCATTTAGCTAAGTCATTGAGTACCCCAAGATGTAATATCCAAGGTAATAACGTATTTGGCAGTCAAATGTAAGTTTGTATTTTTGTTGCCTCTTTCCAGACTGTGTCGGCTTCCTCCTATTCTCCCGGACATTTGCACTGTTCGGTGTGACACAGCGCTATGCATCCTGGGCCGTGGCATCCACTACTTTGTTTCTCGCTTCTGTTGCTGTGCTCACGTGGAGATGCAGGTATGGAACTTGATTTTGTCTTTGTTTATACTGTTTATATGTATTTTTTTTCATTTGTAGTAGCCGGTCTCCATGTATAGTTTAGTGTTAGTGGCTACAAATCTTTCCAAGCTTTATATTTCCATCCATATGCCTTGCTCTTTTGTCATTTTATCTTTTTAATATCCTTCTTTCATCCAACCTGTGTCTTCATTGCACGAGGACACCTTACTTCTAATATTACTCTTGAGCAGCTGGCTCTCATTCAGCTAACCTCAGTTATTTTTTTAATATCACTCTTCAATAGTCCTTTCCATATCCTCCTCATTCCATCAAGAAACTGTACACCTAATCTCACTCTTCACTCATGCCTCTCAACCATATAATCTCCACGTTATCCCAGTAAATACCCTACTTCTTATATCACTCCTCAATCAAACCCCTCACCCATATAATCTTCATCTTCACAGAATTCCAACAAATACCCTACTTTTTATATCACTCGTCACTTGCACCCCTCACCCAAATAACCTCCATTTTTTTGTATCATTCCAGCAGATTCCCTATTTGCATCTCTCCTCAATCATGCCCCTCACCTAATCTCCATCTTCACATCATTTCAGCAAATACCCTACTACTTATATGACTGGTCACTTACAATCCTTCACCCTGACCCAAATAACTTTTATTTTTTTGTACCATTCCAACAGATTCCCCACTACTCCTAACACTCTTCAATCATGCCCTTTACACATACAATCAACATCTTCACAAATACCTTACAAAGTATTTCACTCTTCAACCATTCCCCTCACCCAAATCTCCATCTTTGTCATTTCAGCAAATACCCTACTTCTTATATCACTTGTCACTTACAACCTTCACCTATATAATCCCCAATTGTTTTGTATAATTCCAACAGAGTCCCTAATTCTTTTATCACTCTTGGGTCATGCCCCGTTACCTATATAATCTTCATGTCATTGCAGCAAATACCCTACTTCTTATCTCTCTTCAATCATGCCCCTCTCCCAAATAATCTCCATCTTTTTGTTTCATTCCAACAAATGCCTTCACTCTTAAGTCATGCCCCTTACACATATAATAAACCTCTTCACGTCATTCCACTAAATACCATAAACCTCTTCACGTCATTCCACTAAATACCCCACTTCTATCATTCTTCACGTTTGCCCTTCATCCAAGTACTCTCCATAGATTTGTTTAGAAAAAAGAAAAATCAGACCATATAGCCCAACCATGGACAGTAAAGACCTTATGTAAAATCATTACATTTTATTATACATCATATTTAAAAAGAGAAACATACATCGTGTATGCACCTTAATAATTAAAAATCAGTAATATGATTGTGCTTATGGATAGAATAAACCATAAAAATTCATACACCAATTAATGGTATACTGATTATTAGTCCTCATGTGTCAATGTGTTTCGCCAGAGTTGCTTAATCCGAACGCCAGTAACGTGGCGTCCTGATGAAGTAACTCTGGCAAAACGCGTGGACACAAGGACTAATGATCTGTTTTGTAACTGATGAAGTATACCAATAATTATTATTTTATGAATTTGTATGGTTTATTCTATCCATGAGCACAAACCTAATACTGATTTTAATTATTAAGGTACATACATGATGTTTGTTTCTCTTTTTAAATATGATCTATAATAACATTTCATTATTTTACATATGATCATTACTATCCATGATTGTCCAATATAGTCGGATTCTCTCTTTTTTTTTTTTTTTTTTCTAATCTATACATTACGGATGTTGGCCCTGAGTGTCATCTACAGTATCTCACAAAAGTGAGTACACCCCTCACATTTTTGTAAATATTTTATTCTATCTTTCCATGTGACAACACTGAAGTAATGACACTTTGCTACAATGTAAAGTAGTGAGTGTACAGCTTGTATAACAGTGCAAATTTGCTGTCCCCTCAAAATAACTCAACACACAGCCATTAATGTAAAAACCGCAAGCAACAAAAGTGAGTACACCCCTAAGTGAAAATGTCAAAATTGGGCCAAAGTGTCAATATTTTGTGTTGCCACCATTATTTTTCAGCACTGCCTTAACCCTCTTGGGCATGGAGTTAACCAGAGCTTTACAGGTTGCCACTGGAGTCCTCTTCCACTCCTCCATAAGGACATCACAGAGTTGGTGGATGTTAGAGACCTTGCGCTCCTCCACCTTCTGTTTGAAGATGCCCCACAGATGCTCAATAGGGTTTAGGTCTGGAGACATGCTTGGCCAGTCAATCACCTTTACCCTCATCTTGGAGGTGTGTTTGGGGTCATTATCATGTTGGAATACTGCCCTGCGGCCCAGTCTCCGAAGGGAGGGGATCATGCTCTGCTTCAGTATGTCACAGTACATGTTGGCATTCATGGTTCCCTTAATGAACTGTAGCTCTCCAGCGCTGGCAGTTCTCATGCAACCCCAGACCAGGACACTCCCACCACCATGCTTGGCTGTAGGCAAGACACACTTGTCTTTGTACTCCTTACCTGGTTGCCGCCACACGTGCTTGACACCATCTGAACCAAATAAGTTTATCTTGGTTTCATCAGACCACAGGACATGGTTCCAGTAATCCATGTCCTTAGTCTGCTTGTCTTTAGCAAACTGTTTGTAGGCTTTCTTGTGCATCATCTTTAGAAGTGGCTTCCTTCTGGGACGACAGCCATGCAGACCAATTAGATGCAGTGTGCCGCGTATGGTCTGAGAACTGACAGGCTGACCCCCCCACCCCTTCAACCTCTGCAGCAATGCGGGCAGCACTCATACGTCTATTTCTCAAAGACAACCTCTGGATATGATGCTGAGCATGTGCGCTCAGCTTCTTTGGTCGACCATGGCAAGGCCTGTTCTGAGTGGAACCTGGCCTGTTAAACCGCTGTATGGCTTTGGCCACCATGCTGCAGCTCAGTTGCAGGGTCTTGGCAATCTTCTTATAGCCTAGGCCATCTTTATGTAGAGCAAAAATAATTTTTTTCAGATCCTCAGAGAGCTCTTTGCCATGAGGTGCCATGTTGAACTTCCAGTGACCAGTATGAGAGAGTGAGAGCAATAACACCAAATTTAACACACCTGCTCCCCTAGGTCTCCAACAGAAACTCTTTATCTGCATACTCACGACGGGCGTAACGACGTCTCCAACTTCCCCACCCCCCCAGTCGGACAGTCAAGAGTCTGGTATGCGCCGTGTGACGTAGATTAACCAGACGTACCGACAGCAGGGTCTTCCTTCGGTGAAGATTTCTACTACGTGTTCTT
>BLSH010277349.1:1195513-1215002 GCA_018402905.1 Glandirana rugosa
CCGTAAAATCCTTTTCTCTGAGTTCACTGACAGACACAGCACCCACCCCTTTGCGTTGGTTTTGTACAGCTTGTTACGAACTGATGTGCTATGCAGAGCAGGGGGATTATATGCTGAGGTGAGGACGGCCCCCTGGGAGGGGCCAACCTACGCTTTTGTTTGTTTTTGCCTAGTCTACTCCTAGTAGGATGAGCATAACCCCATGTGTCATAAGAAGGCTGTGTCTGTCAGTGAACTCAGAGAAAAGGATTTTACGGTAAGTTATACAAAAAATCCCTTTTTTTCTCCCATTCTGATGCTCGGTTTGAACTTCAGCAAGTCACTTCACCACGTCTAGATGCCAAAAGCATTGAGTTGCTGCCATGTGATTGGCTCATAAGCAATTTGTGTTACCAAGCAATTGAACAGGTGTACCTAATAAAGTGGCCAGTGAGTGTATATCTAAAGTTACAACTACTTTATAATTTTGATAGAGGCAAATTTTTATACGAGGGGTCTTCAAAAAACTTTAAGAACCCTTGTAGTTAAATTGTTAAAACACCTGTCCATTTTTTAAAAAATCTGTGTGCCAGTTGTGGGGATTTTCCTTCACCACCTGTCCTGTAGGCACAGCAGGAAGTGAGAGGAAGTCTCCTCCAATAGATACTGTCTCCATTGAAAGTTTTTCCCTTCACTCCCGGTTCCGATGACCTTTCAAAATTTTTGGATTTTCATTCACTTTCAGGCCTCTGACCATGGCCATCAGGGCAAATAGAATGAATCTCCCTAATGTGGGAACACAGACTCCACTCCATCTAAAACTAAAAAGAAAAATGTTTTGGCTTTAGATAAACTTTAATGGGTCCCTCCAACTTAGTGTTATTTTGGAGTCCAGTAGATGCTGGATGGTGAAAAGAGATCATAAGAAAATGGCTATATGCACAGTTGGATTACATATTGTATGTGTGAAATATGTAATTCTGTTCAGCCAGTTAATGCACCTTACAGAGCCCGAACCATTTACTTTCTCCATTGCAGTCAAATCAATACAGATTGGTCAAAGCTGTGATTGGATAGTGAACAAGGAGAAGCTCACTGATGAGGTCATTGGTGTATTCTCTCCTCCAATTAGCAAATTACATTTGTTATAATCGCACCCCTTCCACTTCAGGCCTGAACACTGATGTATAGGATTTTACAGGGGGCCAGTACAAAGACCGATCTAGATACAATTTAGAAATAGTATTACATAACTGGTATCAAAAAAGGACCAAAGAAGTGTGGGACTTTTAGGCTGAGTTCACACTAGTGCGATTCCAGACATCGCATGTAATTCGCACCGCATTGCTGTGCACATCACATGCAATGTCTGTGCGATGGAAATCCAGCCATACAAACTGTATGGCTGAAATCGCATTTGCACCAAAATGGTGCAGGACCTTTTTTTTGGTTTGCTTTGTCCGATTTCACAGTTCACACTGCGATCCATGAACCGATTTGGGGGTGTCATTAACTTTATATTGACACCTTCAGCGGTTCGCAGATGTCACTGTGAACTGCCTGCGATTCAGGTGCAAAGCGGGAACCCACGCTGAAATTGCAGGGTTTCTTGCATTGCACCAGTGTAAACCGAGTCATGATTGTAAAGTAGAAGGTTTTTTATCTTAATGCATTAAGATAAAAAGTCTTCTGTGTGCAGCAGCCCCCCTAACACTTAACTGAGGTCCCTCTCTCTCTAGCGATGTCCACGAGTGTCTCTGCCGTCCAGATTCTGTCTCCAAATTGGCTGAGACGCAACATCTGCGCCATTGGCGCCTGCTGCTGTCAGTCAGCTAGCCAATCAGGAGAGAGAGGGGGCGGGGCTGGGTTGGAGCTCCTTGTCTGAATGGATACACGGAGCTCTAAATCGGCTTGTGTGCCCCCATAGAAAGCTGCTGGCTGTGGGGGCACTCGATAGGAAGGAGGGAAAGGAGCAGCAAAGAGGGACCCGAGAAGAGGAGGATCCGGGCTGCTCTGTGCAAATCCACTGCAACAGAGCAAGTAAGTATAACATGTTGGTTATTTTTATAGAAAAAAAAACGATACATTACAATCACGCCAAGGTTGCAGAATATCCAACCTCAGAAAATACAACACATTATTTACATTAAAAAAATCAAAATTTTTATTAAATTTTTAGTAACATGCTAAGTAAATGGATGCAAAGCATCTCTATCACATAAGATCAAAGAACATCAATACAAAAGTTAAGAACAATACCTTCCCCATTGTATATACAACTAATTATAATTTGTCGTAACTAATCATGTAGTGAATTACATATAAATAAACCATCAAAAAGTTTCAAAAATTAGGTAGCGGTGTGATAGTCCCAACACGTACAGTCAATGCTTCCTCAAAGGACTCGAAGGGGTATAGCTGATATATATAAAAAAAAAAAAAGAAATGCCATAAATATACAAAATCACATAAGACAATGGAGCAAACCTAATTCTACACAGCATTCTGATAATGTCCTCATTTTCTTGTTTTTCTTATTCCTCCCCCCTTTTGCTTGGGGGTGGATGTATAATGTATTATTCAAAATGTACATATACATTATCAGAATGTTGTGTGCATTTATTTTTCCCCCAGGAGCCTGCAAAGCATTACACTTGCAATCAGTGGGGGGACATGCTGTAGCATGTTACATGTTACACCCTAAATACAGGTGTAATGTGTAAGATAAGATGCTCCAAATGTGAACTTAACCTTTAAGGCCCCTTTCACACGGGCTGTCCGATAGGTCCATCTGTCGGTTTTTCAGGCGGACCTGATTGGACCTTGCAGTTTCCCCTCTGGAGCGGCGGCTGTCCGCTGACACCTGCCGCTACCTGATCCGATCACGCCTGCAAGATCCAGACTTATGGTGGTCCTATTTTCCATGTCTGGCGGGTCGGATGAAAACAGACTGGCGGTCTGTTTCCACCCAATTTCCCCATAGAGGAGAGCAGGACTGTGTCTGTGTCCGCTCTGCTCAGTAAGTGGAGACGGAGCAATCCTCCGATGAGTAACCGGATTCCGCAAAACGGAGGTGCCTGTGTGAAAGGGGCCTAAGAAAAACTCAGAGCAACTTAGCATCCCAGATGGTGGTGATTGGTTCAACCTGCTTAAAAAAAGCTTTTAAGCATGGAGTACTCTTTGACCTCAAGAAATGACAACAAAGATGGATGAGATTGTGAAAATGTATTTAGAACTTGTGTATCCATTTTTTTTGTAAGAATTTTTTAATATATATATATATACACATATATAATTTTTTTTTTTCTCTTGGTAGGTTCAGGCTCCAGACCAGCTATTGTGTCTCCGCCTACAAGTGTCAGCGTAGTGATTGGAGACTGGGTCACGTTAACCTGTAATGCCACCGGAAACCCTATGCCTTCCATTCGCTGGTATGACAACCTCGGGCCAATCAGCAGTCACCCCTCTCAGATCCTTCGGCCTAAACCCCGTAAAGCATTACAGTCCAGGACGGCAGACGCCCCCAGCCAAGATTCGCTACATGTGATCATGTCTCATCCAGGAACCAGCTCGTTGTACATCCCCGCTGTTACAATGAAGCATGCTGGGAAATATGTCTGTGAGGCTACCAATGAGTTTGGTTCCACCCAGAAGGAGGCCACTCTTACTGTTGGTAAGTCCCTGCCAAAGGGGCTGTGTGAACATAGGCTTTCTTCTAAAAGAAGGGCGTTTTGTTTTCTTCTTTCTCCAGTTGCTGGAGTCACTGTGAATTGATAGATTCAGTTGTGATAAGCAGCCATGTAAGATAGCTGGGTTTAAGTGAAAACTCCATGCAGATCATATGTGTAGTTTGCAAAGTTAAATGAGATTACAGTATATTATGAACCTTAGAAGAGTCCTTCTCAGGACACTCTACAGTGTTCCTCTCCCTCTTCCAATCTGGTGTAAGGAGAATTTTCAGTTCCTCTGAATGGGGAGGAGGAAATGCTCAGAAAGATTGCACAGCACCACATAATGTAGAATGTAGCAACTGGTGAAGCAAGAATTACACAGATTATTCATTTATTTTTGGTCAGGATGAATATTTCAGAAATCAAAGTCTTTCAGTTGATTTGTATCTGATTATTGACTTGCTCAGCACACAAGTCCTACAGGAGGTTGCCTAAATTAGAGTTAACATGTTTAATGATCAAATGCTGGTTTACCAGCATGACCATTGAACAGACAGCAGTACACATGGACCAAAATAATTCAGCAATCTCACAGAAGTGAGTACACCCCTCACATTTTTGTAAATATTTTATTCTAGCTTTTCATGTGGCAACACTGAAGAAATTACATTTTGCTATAATGTAAAGTAGTGAGTGTACAGCTTGTATAACAGTGTAAATTTGCTGTCCCCTCAAAATAACTCAACACACAGCCATTAATGTCTAAACCACTGGCAACAAAAGTGAGTACACCCCTAAGTGAAATTGTCCAAATTGGGCCCAATTAGCTATTTTCCCTCCCCAGTGTCATGTGACTTACAAGGTCTCATGTGTGAATGGGGAGCAGGTGTGTTAAATGTGGGGTTATCGCTCTCTGGAAGTTCAACATGGCACCTCATGGCAAAGAACTCTCTGAGGATCTGAAAAAAAGAATTGTTGCTCTACATAAAGATGGCCTAGGCTATAAGAAGATTGCCAAGACACTGAAACTGAGCTGCAGCACGGTGGCCAAGAGCATACAGCAGTTTAACAAGATAAGTTCCACTCAGAACAGGCCTCGCCATGGTTGACCAAAGAAGTTGAGTGCACATGCTCAGCATCATATCCAGAGGTTGTCTTTGGGAAATAGACGTATGAGTGCTGCCAGCATTGCTGCAGAGGTTGAAGGGGTGGGGGTCAATATGCCGCACACTGCATCAAATTGGTCTGCATGGCTGTTGTCCCAGAAGGAATCCTCTTCTAAAGATGATGCACAAGAAAGCCCGCAAACAGTTTGCTGAAGACAAGCAAACTAAGGACATGGATTACTGTAACCATGTCCTGTGGTCTGATGAGACCAAGATAAACTTATTTGGTTCAGATGGTGTCAAGCGTGTGCGGTGGCAACCATGTGAGGAGTACAAAGACAAGTGTGTCTTGCCTACAGTCAAGCATGGTGGTGGGAGTGTCATGGTCTGGGGCTGCATGAGTGCTGCCGGCACCGGGGAGCTACAGTTCATTGAGGGAACCATGAATGCGAACATGTACTGTGACATACTGAAGCAGAGTATGATCCCCTCCCTCCGGAGACTGGGCCGCAGGGCAGTATTCCAACATAACGACCCCAAACACACCTCCAAGAAAACCACTGCCATGCTAAAGAAGCTGAGGGTAAATGTGATGGACTGGCCAAGCAGGTCTCCAGACGTAAACCCTATTGAGCATCTGTGGGACATCCTCAAACAGAAGGTGGAGGAGAGCAAGGTCTCTAACATCCACCAGCTCTGTGATGTCTTCATGGAGGAGAACTCCAGTGGCAACCTGTGAAGCTCTGGTGAACTCCATGTCCAAGAGGATTAAGGCAGTGCTGGAAAAAAATTGTTGGCCACACAAAATTTTGACACTTTGAGCCCAATTTGGACATTTTCACTTAGGGGTGTACTCACTTTTGTCGCCAGAGGTTTAGACATTAATGGCTGTGTGTTGAGTTATTTTGAGGGGACAGCAAATTTACACTGTTATACAAGCTGTACACCCACTACTTTACATTATAGCAAAGTGTCATTTCTTCAGTGTTGTCACATGAAAAGATATAATAAAATATTTACAAAAATGTGAGGGGTGTACTCACTTTTGTTAGATACTGTGTAAATAAAAATCTGTGGAAATACTTAGGTTTTTTTTGTGTGCAATCATGTGATTTGAGAAGCTCCCCGTGTCAGGGAATACTCAGCAACTGTTCCAAATTACTGGAGCTGTGGTGTCACCCACTGGCTTCCATTACCCATCCGTTGTCAGTGCCCCCCCCCCCCCCAATTGCACCCGTTTGCAGACAGAACCAATGCTCCTGTATTGCCTAACCGGAGTAGATGAGTTATTTCCACAGATTTCTTTAATAAAGTCAATGCAGTATACATAGGAGTAGATGGAAACATTTGGGCGGTTCTTTTAGGCATTCATTACCTCTGAAACGAACTTTTAATTCTATCATTGTAATAAGTTCTAAGCCAAATAATTATCACAATCAAATGATATGCTTTATTACAACACTCGTCGATATACTTTAATGTCTAAGGCTTAATCAAATCTTCCCTATTTATTACTGCAATTAATTAAGGTTGCTTATACAGTAATAACTATGCTCTTCTCTCTGTGTATTTTCCCATATTAAGTGTTCTGTTTTAGCAGCAGACTGGAGAGTCAGACTGCTGCTTTTGCACACAAGCAGAGGTCCCTGTCTCTCGCTGTCTGAAACACCCACCTGTACACTGTTTCAGTCAACAGTAGCCCTAGTCTCAAGCATGCTAACACTACCAGTCCAACCCCCCCCTCCGCGCACACACATATTACTCCAATCAACACTTGCCCCGATCTCCAGCAGTCCGACAGTCCAGTCTGCACGCTGCTCCAATCAGCACTGGCCCCAGTCTCCAGCAGTCCAACAGTCCCGCCTGCACATCACTGCTCCAATCAGCACTGGTCCCAGTCTCCAGCAGTCCCGCCTGCACATCACTGCTCTAATCAGCACTGGCCCCAGTCTTCTACAGTCTGACAATCCCACCTGCACACTGCTCCAATCAGTAGTGCCCCTGGTCTCCAGCAGTCCAACAGTCCGGCCTGCACACTGCTTCAATCTGCAGTTTGCCCCTCCTCCCCGCACACTGCTCTAAACAACAGTGTTCTAGCTCCCTGAGCGGTGCTGTTGATTGAAGCAGTGTGCAGGAAGGAGTGTGGAATCGTTGGAGATTCAGGCTACTGTTTGTGTGTGAGAACAGTGGTCCGAATCTCTGTGCTGGTTTTGAAAGCATGCAATTTTAATCTGCTTGATTTATAAAAGGTATAATGTGGACTTTGACTTGTACACATGCTTTTATGGCTGCTGCATTTTGCACACGGTCAATGCCTTTTGTGCTATCATTTTAAAAGTATATTATGCAGGTACCTGTGGTGCAGATTGTAAAGATTTTTTGATAGCCATGAGCTCTTCCACCTATTCTGGAGGCCACGTGCTGCCGGGTGCACTTCTTGAACTCTACTCTGGAAAAGTTACCCGGCATCCTTTTATACAACATTTAATACTGAAATACTGACCCCTCTGTGTGCTGATATTTTCACAGCCTCTCATTCAGCCCACAGCGGGAGCCACATTACTGTGTGTTTCCCTTACGTTGGTCATTTACCTCTCCTCCTACTTGTTTGTGTGGGTGAGCTCATGTTAAAAATATACAACAGGGCTCCTCTATTATATGTCTGTTGACAAGAAAAAAAAAAGTGCTTCTTGAATAAAATCTCAATCTAGTCACACACATTACAATCCAATTGTACAAAATATCAGTACCCGAGGGTAGGTTTGAAGTGTATCTAATCCAAAATGTGTTTTGGTTAGAGTCGTGAGGGGTTGGAAGCCCCTCTCAATGTATTTGTTAGCTGTGTTCCCCTTTCTCTATTTGTCCTGGTGACCGCCGTCACCCAGACTGTGAGTGTTAAAGATAATCCTAAATTTTGAGTTGTTACCAGAACAGAAATGGAGTCAAAATCTTTTAATGGGAATCTGCACCTCACCTTACCCCCCAGCACAAATCTCAGCAAACTTCCCATCCCAGCACAAATCGTCTCTCCCCTTTCTAGCACAAATCCCAGGACAGCCCCTATTGGGAGGTATGTTTTTGTGCCCCTTAGGATTTTGAACCACCTCTGTGGCCCCGTCCTTGCTATGCCACTGAGTTATGGTATATCTCCCTTCATAGAAGTAAAAAAAAAAAAAGCATAACGGGTTCTGACTGTGTGAATGGCCCCCAATGTTTATGATCTAGCACACGGGGGTTGCTAATTGCTAGGGGTCCTATCAAGCGTAGCAGTGGGAACCCTGTCATGGGCCTAAGCAGAGGGCCAATATACATTCTCTGATGATTTTCTGCTCAAGTAGTACAAGTTTGAGGTCATCAAATACCTGCCTGTTCATGTGATCTAATAATGATTATTTTATCCCTTCAGTTCCCTATGAGGTCAGCACTGTGCGTTCAGACACCAGCTCATCAGGCTTTACTCGGACTACCGCCCACCCTACCTTTCCACCTACCGATAAGCCAGTCAATGGCGCTCTGCTTCCAGAGGCACCCATCATACTCAGCCCACCGCAGACAACCAAACCCGACGTGTACTACTTGGTGTGGAGATCGGGAAGAGATGGCGGTCTGCCTATAAATGCGTACTTTGTGCGCTATAGAAAGGTGATCTCTCTTTACATGTGCAAATGGCTCTTTTTTTTTTTTTTTTCTTGCCAGTTCAATTAGTACAAAGTAGTTTGTTTTTTGTCCACAATAATCATTGTATTGTATCTGTTCAGATGTGATCAATAACAGGCCATGCTTAACACATGTATATTATATATACTGTATTTTGTATTCATAGAATCAAGTGTTAGAAATTAATTTTATATGCCTTTCAGAATTTTTTGCAGAATTGGTCCTACTATAGTTGTAGATAATAGCTTGGTTGTGAAGGAGACCTCTGTTACTCATATATTGCACAGGCTAAGGTATAACTAAAGGCAAAACTTTTTTTTTGAGTTTTGGATAGAGTGGAGAGGGATTAGTACCCCTGTCAGTTATTACTGTCTGTGCCCCTGTTAAGGAGATTCACCCTCTGTGTTTGTCATTATCATTGAAATTAAGAGAAAGTTTTGGGTTGTCCCCAGAAAAGTAACAGGGGAAATCTTACAATGGGAACACTAGTTCTGGTGACCTGGGGTCCCCCAAAGAATTTCTTTATTTGCAGAGATTTCTTCTCACTTCTTGTTTGGCAATGAGACACAGATGGTGAAAAAAATCTGATATATATTATAACCCTCCCTTTACTCTATCTAAAATGGGGGAAAAAAAGTTTTGCCTACAGTTCTACTTTGAAGCTGGCATCAACTTGTTGGTGTCTAGTTTTGGAGGCGACGGCCTCCATTTGGATAGATAGGATAATTTGGATATTATCTGCACTCCTGAATTCAGCTAAAACTGCTAAAGGTTCAGTTAAATAATTTAAAGCAACTCACTATGGTAAATAGATAATATAGGGCATACACACAAAGCAAGCCCCACAACAGTAAAATCAGTCTGTATATGCAGTAAAGCATGCTTGTTATACTCACTGTGGAACCTAAGGGGTCAATCTTCTGCATTGTGTAAAAAGGCTGTTTAATCCTGTCTTCTCTGATCCTCCTCTTCTTCCACTGTCCCCAGTCCATCTCCTGATAGAACAGAGTCTAGGGGACAAGCTGCACATGCTCAGTTTGGTGGGTATTGCTATAGGTTTTTTTTTTGGAGGGTGCATGTGATTGGCACAGGGCCAATCAGCACTGTCCAGACAAAGGGTCAGGGATCCTTCAGTCTCATAGGACAGCCAGAGCAGAATGAAAACTCCTCCTACAAGCATTAAAGTGGAGTTCCACCCATTTTTTATACTTTGTCTGTGCTGCATGGCCTTAGCACATACTTTTCATAATGGCCGTATTTTTTTTTTTTTTTTTAATGCTTGTAAAATACCTTTTTATTTTCAATATTTTCGTGACTTCCGCCCCTTCCTAGCCTAGGCGATTACGTCACTAGGCAATTCGCAAGGGTTCCTGGGATAGCGGCGTCATGTATCCCAGGAGTACTTGCGAATCGCCTACTGATGAAATCTCGCGTTATTTGCAGACGCGAACGTGTCTGACAGGTTGCTATAGCAATGGGGCGGGAACTTCCACCGACGCCGACATTGCTATGGCAACCTGTCAGGAAGACGGAGAGCCGTGCAGCGGCATTATTGCGCATGCACAAAATTGGGAGGAAATCCCGGAAATGAAAACAGGGGGGCTTCAGATGCCCACAGCTAAAATGGAACCTGCCTGCTTCCGAGATCAGTAAGTGCAAAACTATTTTTAAAGATAGTAAAATTGCAACACATTAGACTTGTAGTACCTGTTAATCTACATGTTTGGACAAATGCAGGGCATTTTTTTTTTTAAAAAAAAGTGTTTGGGGGACTGGAACTCCGCTTTAACCAGACACTTATACACGTCACACAAATGCTATATACTGCTGATAAGAAAAGCTATTTAGCAGTTTATATTTACTAAAATAATTGTATTTCCATGTTCTGTGTACTGTGGGAGACCAGATATAATGAATGTTAGGTCCTGGGTTTAGTAACACTTTAATACCTGCCTATCGCACTGCCCATGTTACTGAACAGTGCCAGGTTGAAGATCCAAGCTTGCTGAAGAATGTTCAGCATTGAATACTCCAGGAGTGTCTAATTCTGCTGACCCTCCCTATGGCACTGCAGGACCAAAGGGCAAGTGATAGGAACCACATAGCAGAGTGGGGGGATTGGGCACCTGGCACAGCTGGACATAGGTGTTACTGCTTCATACATTTTAAATGTGTGACACTAATACACAATTTTTTTATGATCTGCAGTTGGATGATGATGGCAATGTGGCAGGGCACTGGAATTCCATCCGTGTCCCGGCCAGCGAGAACGAGTTTCCTCTGACGGAGCTCGAAGCATCCAGTCTATATGAGGTTCTGATGGTGGCCAGAAACGCAGCCGGTGAGGGGCAGCCTGCTATGCTTACCTTTCGAACCAGCAAAGGTGAGTTGTTGATCTATATAATATTTTTGTCTTGAGATGCTGAGCCTATCATTCAGCGGACATGGATGGTTTTGGTGATTTATTTACACAGCTATAAGCAGTTCTCATGGTGCCATTGTTTCCATGTACAGAAAGAAGTTCATCTTCCAAGAACACACCAGCGCTGTCTCCTCCAGTTGGGGCCCCAAAGCAAACTCCATTTCATGACAGTTTCAATAGTAATTTTGGGTTGGTGAATCCAGACACTTTCCGGCACAGCGGAGGTAAGTGTCATTTGGAACTTTTGTCTGGGTCTCCTGTAGAAAAAAATCTTTTATTTCAATCTATATTTATTTTTATAAAAACGTTTCCAATCCATATTCATCTATTGGATATGTTTTAAAGACTAGCTTCACTCAAAACATTTTTTTTTCTCTCCCTTGATTCCTACAAGGGGGGCATTCTCAGCAGTAATACCCCACTCACGAGCCAATATCTGCATATTAGAGATGTTGCCCTCTCAAGCCGGATACCACTTTGTGTGCTTATTTTTCATTATGGAGAATCATTTAAAGCGGTGGTCTCCAAACTATGGTCCTTGGAGCACTGCTCCTCCCACTGATATCAACGAAGAGCCACCATTCCTTTCACTGACACAAACAGTGGGGCACTAGTTCTCTCATTGACACAAACTGGATGCTTTTCCTCCCACTGACACGATGGCATGCAAATTTCCTACCACTGATATAAACGATTGGGCTCTATTCCTCCAACTGACAGCAACAACAGGGGGCAAAATTTGTCCAAAAAATTGTGCTTTGTTCCTACCACTGACGCCAATTGTTGGGAACTATTTCTCTGACTGACATTAACAATTGGGTGCTATTTCTTCCACAAGAGAATGTCACCAGGAACACCAAGGATCTCCAGAACGAGTGCAACGCTTTATTCAGTGATCACATTGTTACAGCAGATCACAACGTTTCAGAGTCATGCAGGATCCCTTCATCAAGCATGTGGTCACATGCCTGATAAAGGGATCCTGCGTGGCTCCAAAACTTTGCGGTCTGCTGTAATGATGTGATCACCGAATAAAGCCGTGGACTCGTTCTGGAGATCCTTGGTGTGCTGGTGACATTCTCTTACTCTAACTATACACGGTCACTTCAGCACCCACTTGTATGCACAGCCATTTCTACAGAAACATGTGCGTTGGGAATAGTACATTGCCATTTCTTCCACTGACCCCAAAAATAGGGGCACATTTCCTCCCACTGATATAAACATTTGGGCGCTATTCCACACACTGACACCAATCATCAGGCACCATTCCTCCTATTGACCACAGGTGCTATGTACATTTTTTACTCAAATTAAACACAAAGCCTGAGGCCAGTCTGGTCCCCCTAAAGTCAGAAGGACAGTAAACTTTCCCTTTTGGTTAGAGAGTTTGGAGACCCCTGCTTTAAAGAAATGTGGTGCCATCATTTATTGGCTTTGTGGTGACTGAAGTTATTGGGTGGAAAAGGAAATTCTGGCTGGGTGATCCTGCCACTGGAACCCCCAAGAGATGTAAAAAAAAGCCTGAATATGATATTTTAGTTTTTCAGAAACCATGCAAAAAGGAAAAATATAATTTTGGGTGCGATTGGCCTTTAAGTTTGAAACAAAGCTCACAGCTAATATTTTTAAACATAAACTTCTGAGAAGCACAGTTTTCCCTTAACAAATGTCCTATGCTTACTAACTTCCTCTCTCTCTTTCTCTATTCTTCGTTTCTTTGCTCTCTGTCTCCAAGCGGACTGTGTAAGTATTTCCGAGGTGTGAGTACCAGTCACATAGCAAATCTATACAACATGTTCGTCTAAGTGCACTCTGATTTCACAAAAAACGTGTATTCTGCAGAGTCAGGCCAGGATATGGTGTTTAATAATGCAGTTAGAAAACTGTACATGCGGCCTTCTGTGGACCAGATTGAGTATTGGTTTTTCAGTTGGAATTATGTTATTTGTAGTTGGGCATTGAATTGCCATTCAGCTGGCAAATATTGACCTCTGGGACTCGCCTATATATGTTGACTATTGTGCATCTGATTTGCACTGTTTGAAACTTCCAACACAAAAGTCCGTCGGCAGGTCTTGTGGCCAGACTGCGAAGAGCCACAAGGTAAGTCAGGCTTTTCCATGTAGAATGATAGCTGTTGGTGCTAGGGCTAATTGGGAACCACATCTTGCCTGCAGTCATGAACAAACATACATACAGGCCACACCCCATTACTTTGTCATGTCAATAAACTTTATTGAAACCACTGCATGGCCATTTTCAAATCATTACTCCCAATGGACTTCTCTTCTGATGCCTCTAGTCCTTATGATTAAAGCCTGATTGAGCACAAAGGTGTCAAGGAAGGAGTCATGTGTAGTGGGAGTAACGATGTGAAAACAGCCCTGCAGTGGTTTCAATAAAGTTTATTAAAATTGAAGAAAAACAGTCATGAGTGAATGTGTGTGGAATGACAGCATAAAGTTCATTGCACGGTAAAGTTCAAGCTTAAGGAAGACATGTTGGGTTTCCTATTTGGCTGGCCATAAAATACACATTCTACCCTCTTGTCTGAGTGCACTTGTTTCGAATGACTGTCTTGCCAAGCTGGAATTGAATGTAATTTTTTTTCTGCTGTTTACATCTAGAATAAATTAATTGCATAGACCACTTGTATACATTTTGTGGCTTTTGCTTGCCCTCTCTAGTCCCCGAAGCTCCAGATCGTCCCACCATTTCCATTGCGTCTGAGACCTCCGTCTATGTCACCTGGATCCCAAGAGCAAATGGAGGCTCCCCTATCACTTCTTTTAAAGTGGAATACAAAAGAGCTGGGAGACTTTGGGTTACTGCTGCAGAGAACATCCCCCCATCAAAACTGTCTGTGGAGGTCTCCAATCTAGAGCCAGGTACAGGAAGAGCTGTTTGACTGTATTGTTGGGACTATGTGTTAGAGGGACTAATACAACCTGGACTAAATCTGGCCATAGATGGGTTGAATTTTGACGAAACGTTTGTTCATTTTTAGAATCATTAGTGGGGTTTAATCGATGTTCATATGACGTCCTCCCGGAATGCGCCTCTGTCACCGATGATTGATCGGTGTACCGGCTCACTGTCATTACCATGTGATCACTGTAACCAATCACATCAGATCACATGACCATTGTAAACAACGGATGGATTCCTTTCATGCCATCCATTGTGTACTATTGTGTTGCTGCTGTGATTGCTCACAGTGATCACATGGTACAGACAGGGCCAATCACAGCCCATCTGTAGCTGTGGTCAATCACAGCTAATCACAACAAAACACACTGAATAAATCGGTTTCATTCAGTAAAAACGGTTGCTTATACCAATGAAATTCACCAGTATAAGCAATTATAATGTGTAAAAAAAAAAAAAAAAATCCTGATCACTTCCCCAGAGTAGCACAGTAGTGTTATGGTAACATTATATTACTCTGGCCACAGAGTTTAAAAAAATCATAAAAATAAATTAAATAAAAATGAAAAAGTTCTTAAAAACTGTTTTTTCTTTTACATACTGTCAGCAGTCAGTGTCCTTGATCACCGTCACACCAGTTATCTGATGACACTGTATATGATGCATTGGTGGTGACCGTATGTAAAAAAAAAAAGTTAGAAAAAAAGTTTTTTTTTAATTTCATTTTCCAAAAAACATGCCATGCCTTTTACTAAATACCTTGGATTGTCTACTTTACAGAAATGGGTCGTTTAGGAGGGTATTTGTACTGCCCTGGGATTTTTCGGGCCTTAAGAAATGAGATAGGCCATCAGTACAGTACTTGGAATTGGATACAGGATTGATCAATTTTCAGAAATATATCATAGTTTGTGGACACTCTAACTTTCCTAGACTAAATAATATACATGGATTTGGGTTATATTCACCATAGAAGTGTAGCAGAATACATTTTGGCCTAAACTTAAAAAAAATTATTTATTTGCAAAATTTTATAACCAAAAAGAATATTCAGTCATTTTTTATGTAGCAAAGAATAAAAACCCAGTGATGATTAAATACCACAAAAAGAAAGCTTTATTTGTGTGAAAAGAAAGGATAAAAATGTAATTTGGGTACAGTGTTGCATGACCGCGCAATTGTCATTTAAAGTGTGACAGCGCTGAAAGCTGAAAATTGGCCTGGGCAGGAAGGGGGTGAAAGTGCCCGGTATTGAAGTGGTAAAACCTTCTTAGAATTTTTGCACAAAATTTCCTAAGACTTTTCCCAAGAATTTTCATTTGATATTCTATCCATCTATGGCCAGTTTAAGGTAGCACGGAACTGCCAGTAACAACTAGACAACAACAGGAAATGACGGCTGAGTGTGGATTGGTTGCTGCCAGCTACGCCTTTTTAACACTGAGAATTGATAAATATGCCTCAAATTTTCAAATGGCTCTAATCAGAGATGTGCATGAATACCTACCTTCAGTTGTCATTTTGCTTTAAAATACCTTTCTTCCTGTTTATAACAAAATCTGCTACATCTGAATCTGAAAGATCACATGGTCTCTGGCATCCAGGAGCATTGTGGTTAATCAACGTCATTAGAGGCTGAAAAGCATCTATTGTTTTTACAGTCACACTTGCCTCGGCTGATAAACTTGCAGTGGGATCAGAGGTGTAGTAAGGCTATACAGAATTACATTGCTGGAAATAAAACCTGCTTATACAGTATCTCACGAAAGTGAGTACACCCCTCACATTTTTGTAAATATTTTATTATATCTTTTTATGTAACAACACTGAAGAAATGACACTTTGCTACACTGTTATACAAGCTGTACACTCACTACTTTACATTGTAGCAAAGTGTCATTTCTTCAGTGTTGTCACATGAAAAGATAGAATAAAATATTTACAAAAATGTGAGGGGTGTACTCACTTTTGTGAGATACTTTGAGAAGTGCATTTTACGCTTCAATCTCACCAACAGTCCATCAATGGGTGTCACATCCTGGTAGTATTGCTGTAGAAAATGATACATTCTATTCCTTCGTTATTGAACTTTATTGTAATTGTACTGTCCTGCCTCTACATTGTAAAGCTCTGCCTAAACTGTTGGCGCTATATAAATCCTGTATTATAATGATAATATAATTTCAATGCAAATTAAAGGCAGGGAAAAGAAGAGATGTATTGCACAGAAAACCGCACCAAGGTATTCTTTGCAATGCATGCAACATGTTCATGCAAAGTCTAGCTATACTATACAGTATATGCCATGTGTAAATTATCTTTTTTTTTTTTGTCAGAGCTCCAATATATTTCCTGTTCATGAATGGCATTATATGCACATTCATAGTCCATAAAGGTTAAAATAACACATTCGGCTTGTCACAGCTCCTTCAAACGTTATCTGATTATCCCTTCTGATCCATTAAAAGGAGCAATGTATAAATTCCGGGTGATCGCCATCAATAATTACGGGGAGAGTATGCGCAGTTCGGTTTCAAGACCTTACCAGGTTGCTGCATACGGCAGCCGACTACCCAATCCGCTGATTGTCGGTCCTCGCATCGATCACACGGAGGCAGTGACAGATACACACATACTGCTGAAATGGACTGTGAGTGTTTCCACTTCTCTCTTCTATGATTATAAGTTTGTCTTTTATATTTAGAAATTGCCATTTCCAGAAACATTTACCTGTAATATACCTCTGTGTACTGCTAATAAAGATCTGTACTGACTTCTGTCTCATATTCCTCTGCTGCTTAGTACATTCCATCAAACAACAACAATACCCCCATCCAAGGCTTCTATATCTACTACCGGCCCACCGACAGCGACAATGATGGTGACTATAAGAGGGACGTGGTGGAAGGTATGTTAGTGCTTTGGGGCTTACTTTTTTTAAGGATTTCCACTAAAAAATGATAAACCCATTTAGTAAATATGCTGAGTAACAGAAGACCATATCTGTGTTTTCAATCAGGAACTAAGCATCAACATTTAATCAGGGACCTGCAGCCAGAGACCTCTTATGACATCAAAATGCAATGCTTCAATGAGAGAGGAGCCAGTGATTATAGCAATGTCATGATATGCGAGACTAAAGGTGAGTTACTTTTGAAGCTGACCACAGATTGTGCTACATTACCTTGGAACCTGGAAGTATTCAGAGCTGAGCGCTTCTGGGTTCGTCCTTCACAGGGAGATCAGTGAATGGATGTTTGTTGATCTCCCATTGCTCTTCATCCTGATGCCAGGCACCCAGGAGGGACATGTAAGCCTGAGATACATGATTGGGGGGTGAAGGTGCATCAGCGTACAGTAAATGTAGAAGTAATCAGGTGGCTGAATTGATTCTCCAAAAAAGCTGACAGTTCAAAGGTAAACTCTTTGCAGCAACTGGAAGTCCGCTTACAGTGCATCCGGAAAGTATTCACAGCGCTTCACTTTTTCCACATTTTGTTATGTTACAGCCTTATTCCAAAATGGATTTAATTCATTATTTTCCTCACATTTCTACAAACAATACTTCCTAATGACAACATGAAAGAAGTTTGTTTGAAATCTTTGCAAATTTATTAAAAATACCGTATATACTCGTGTATAAGTCGAGTTTTTTAGCACATTTTTTGTGCTGAAAAAGACCCCCCTCGACTTATACCCGAGTCAGTGTCTGTGGGTGATGAGTAGATTCACATTAAACAGAGCCATGCTGCTTCTAAGAGCCGTTCTGTGCTTTGTAAGTGTGATTAAACACATTGGAATGCTGAGAGAGGTGTCAGATTCTCAGCTTGATGTCCAGAGGTGGGCAGGACAAGCTGATGTTAGCTGTTCAGTCCCACCCACCTCCTGATCTCCATGAAGAGCTGCAGCTCTCTCTCTGCATTCTCAACATTCCAATGTGTTTAGTCACACTTACAAAGCACAGAACGGCTCTTAGAAGCAACACAGCTCTATTTAATGTGAAACTAAACTACCTTACTCATCCCTTATGTGTTCTGGCTACAGTCTCTGTGTCCTGGCATTAAAATCCCTGTGCCCTGGCATTAAAATCCCTGTGTCCTGGCACCCTGTCCCTGTGTCCTGGCACCCTGTCCCTGTGTTCTGGCTCCCTGTCCCTGTGTTCTGGCTCCCTGTCCCTGTGTTCTGGCTCCCTGTCCCTGTGTTCTGGCTCCCTGTCCCTGTGTTCTGGCTGCTGCATTTCACACCCTAGGCTTATACGTGGGTCAATAAGTTTTCCCATATTTTTTGGGCAAAAGTAGGGGGGGTCGGCTTATACACGGGTCGACTTATACACGAGTATATACGGGTAAAAAACAAAATATGTCCAATGTGCATAAGTGTTCACAGCCTTTGCTCAATACTTTGTTGAAGCACATTTGGCACCAATTACAGCCTCAAGTCTTTTTGACTATGATACTACAAGCTTGGCACACCTATTTTTTGGCAGTTTCTCCCATTCTTCTTTGCAGGACCTCTCAAGCTTCATCAGGATGGATGGGGAGTGTCGGTGCACAGCCATTTTCAGATCTCTCTAGAGATGTTCAATTGGATTCAATTCTGGGCTCTGGCTGGGCCACTCAAGGACATTCACAGAGTTGTCCCATAGCCACTCATTTGTTATCTTGGCTGTGTGCTCAGGGCCGTTGTCCTGTTGGAAGATGAACCTTTGCCCCAGTCTGAGGTCCAAAGTGCCCTGGAGCAGGTTTTCATCAAGGATGTCTCTGTACATTGCTCCATTCAGCTTTCCCTCGATCCTGACTAGTCTCCCAGTTCCTGTCACCGAAAAACATCCCCACAGCATGATGTTTTCACCACCATGCTTCACTGTAGGCATAGTATTGGAAAGGTGATTAGCGGTGCCTGATTTCCTCCAGACATGACGATTGGCATTCAGACCAGAGAATTTTTCTCATGGTCTGAGAGTCCTTCTGGTGCCCTTTGGTAAACTCCAGGTGGGCTGTCATGTGCCTTTTGCTGAGGAGTGGCTTCCTTCTGGCCACTCTACCATACCGGCTTGATTGGTGGAGTGCTGCAGAGATGGCTATTCTTCTGGAAGGTTCTCCTTTCTCCACAGAGAAAAGCTGGAGATCTGTCAGAGTGACCATGGGGTTCTCGGTCACCTCTCTGACTAAGGCCCTTCTCCCTCGATCGATCAGTTTGGCCAGGCGGCCCGCTCTAGGAAGAGTCCTGGTGGTTCCAAACTTCTTCCATTTATGGGTGATGGAGGCCACTGTGCCCATTGGGACCTTCAATGCTGCTGACATTTTTCTGTACCCTTCCCCCAGATCTGTGCCAGCATACAATCCTGTCTCGGAGGTCTATAGACAATTCCTTGGACTTCATGGCTTGGTTTGTGCTCTGACATGCATTGTTACTGTGGGACCTTTATATAGATAGGTGTGTGTCTTTCCAAATCATGTTCAGTCAACTGAATCTATCACCGGTGGATGCCAATCAAGTTGTAGAAACATCTCAAGGATGATCAGTGGAAACAGGATGCACCTGAGCTCAATTTTGGGTGTTGTGGCAAAGGCTGTGAATACTTATTTACATGTGATTTTTTTTTTTTTTTTTCAATTAAATTTGCAAAGATTTCAAACAAACTTCTTTCATGTTGTCATTATGGGGTATTGTTTGTAGAATTTTGAGGAAAATAATTTAATGCATTTTGGAATAAGGCTATA
>BLSH010277349.1:1236961-1256137 GCA_018402905.1 Glandirana rugosa
CCCCCCCCCCCCCCCAAAGCAAATGTTGGTGCTAGTTTCAGGACTATTTATGGATAGTTCCATTACTGCACTTGGGCCTCCAACATAGAAGGTCTGACAGCTTCCTTACAGGGGCTGAAGAAAGTAGGTGACAGCTATGAGCGGAGGATTGTGGAGGTTAGATGGAAGGCCTGCACAGAATAAAACTAGCAATCACATTATACATAACATTATTCCAACTCTAGGCAAATATTTCTAATGAAAGAGGTTGACTTCCGGAAGGATTTACCCCCTTCATGACGAGGACGTGTTTTGCTACTCAGCACTGCACTACTTTAACTGGCAATTGTGCGGTCATGCAACGCTATACGCCAATTACATTTTTATCTTTTTTTTCACACGAATAGAGCTTTCTATGGTGGAATTTAATCACCACAGTTTTATTTTTGCTATACACATGAAAAAATACAGATTTTTTTTTTAAACATGTTTTTTTTTGTTTCTCTTATAAAATATTGCAAACAAATAATCTTAGTTCTTAAATTTAGGTCAAAACACATTCAGCTACATTTCTTTGGTAAAAAAATATTTCAAATCCGTGTATATTATTTAGTCTGTATGAAAGTTAGAGTCCACAAATTATGGGATATACACTATATTGTCAAAAGTATTGGGGCACCTGCCTTTACACGCACGTGAACTTTACTAGCATCCCAGTCTTAAGCTGGATACACACTATACAACTTTTGTTGTTTGTTTTATGCTTTAGATTTACCTTCAGCCATGTAGTGCAAGGGCCTGCATGATTGCATATACATCAAAAGTGTTTAGGTTTGACCTCATATTATATGGTTTTGGTAAATGTAAAGGAAAAAAGACTAAAGAAAAGTGTATAGTGTGTATCCAGCTAAAGTCCGTAGGGTTCAATATTGAGTTGGCCCTCCCTTTGCAGCTATAAAGGTGTTCAATCGGGTTGAGGTCAGGACTCTGTGCAGGACAGTCAAGTTACTCCACTCCAAACTCGCTCATCAATATCTTTATGGACCTTGCTTTGTGCACTGGTCCAAATCATTTGGTGGAGGGGGGATTATGGTGTGGGGTTGTTTTTCAGGGGTTGGGCTTGGCCCCTTAGTTACAGTGAAGGGAATTCTTAAGACGTCAACATGCCAAGATATTTTGGACAATTTCATGCTTCCAACTTTGTGGGAACAGTTTGGGGATGGCCCTTCCTGCTCCAACATGACTGCATACCAGTGCACAAAGCAAGGTCCATAAATACATGGATGAGGGAGTTTGGGGTGGAGGAACTTGACTGACCTGCACAGAGTCCCGATAGAACACCTTTGGGAAGAATTAGAACGCAGACTGCAAGCCAGGCCTTCTCATCCACATCAGTGCCTGACCTCACAAATGCTCTTCTGGAAGAATGGTCAAACATTCCCATAGACACACTCCTAAACCTTGTGGACAGCCTTCCCAGAAGAGTTGAAGCTGTTTTAGCTGCTCATTATTGAACCCTACAGACTAAGACTGGGATGGGATACAATGATATGAATAAAAAGGTATTTCAAAAGGACTGCACATAAAAAAAAAAAAAAAAGAGAATAGAAAATCCTAATTAAGCTGCTCCCTAAAACAACCAATAAAGTCGTAAATAACTGGCCCAGGAGCACTCTAACTGGGAGGGGCAGGCCTAAGAGCCAATCAGGTCATGCTGCATAGCCATGTGCTAGAAGATGAGGGAGTAGCATGAGCAGATGGGTTAAAGCGGTTGTATCCCCTTAGAGAAAAAAAGAAAAAAAAAAAACCCGCAAGGCAAAGGCATAATGAGCTAATAACTTTTGTATCAATTGACCCTCCCTCTTAGATTGTAAGCTCTAACGAGCAGGGCCCTCTGATTTCTCTTGTACCAAATTGTGATGTAACTGTACTGTCTGCCTTCATTTTTTAAAGCGCTGCGCAAACTGTTGGCGCTATATAAATCCTGTATACTAATAATATGAAATACTTACCTCAGAACGAAGCTCCCGCAGATCCGCCTGGTCCCCACAGAGGGAGCTGCCATGTTCCCTCCGTGGATCCTTCCAGGTACGTGGCTACGGCGCTGTGAGTGGCCGGCGCTGCGAGATGTCACTCCCGCACATGCGAGGGAACCCATCTTTACAGTAGACTTTCCGGCAGGGTCCGGCGCTGTGCGCCGGGACATCACTGTGCATGCGCCTGCTGACGTCAGCAGTGCTTACAGTGAGAATATCTCTAAACCGTACAGGTTTAGGAGATATTCATTTTACCTACAGGTAAGCCTTGTTATATAGGCTTATCTGTAGGTAAAAATTTAATTTTAGGGTATACATTCGCTTTAACTGCTCCACAGGTTAGGAAGTGAATAGGTGCCCTAGATATATTTTTTAACTATTGAAAAGTCAAGTCACAAGGGCTATGTAAATCTTAGGACTGGATGGACAGAAACACAAATCCTTTGGCAGGTAAAGCAGCACCCTTATATGTTTGTCATGTTAATTTTACAGTTTGCCTGGAGTTCAACTTTAATTGAAACCCAAAAGCAAGAACTGAATATAATGCCGCTTATCAATCCTTTGATGTGGTGGCTGCATTAATTTTCTTTTTATGCTTTTTTCCCTTTTATTTTCACCTGGTGATATGGCCAGTAAGTCTGTTGGTGTTAAATGGTTTGTTTTGGACAGCTTGGTCTGTTAAAGGAAATTTGAAAACAACTGGGTTGCTTACAATCGTCAGCTTTTATTCATTTCTGTAAAATCTTTATCCCAAAAGAACAAATAAACTATTAATGTAATTGCTTAGAAAGTGTAATTAAGCTTTAAAGCAGAACTAAGGCTCCTTTCACACTGAGGCGCTTTAAAGATGTGATTTAGCTAAAAATAGCGTCTGTAAAGCTCCTCAAAAATCCCCCCCAATCATTCCCAATGTGAAAGCCCTGAGTGGTTATACACTGGGGCGGTGCGCTTGCAGGACGTAGTCCTGTAAGCCGCATCTTTGAGGCGGTGAGGGGAGTGGTGTATACACCGCTCCTCCACCGCCCCTGGCATTGAAATGAATGGTAAGCGCTTCCGAAGCAGCTGCACACCGCCTCGGTAGCATGGAACGCCGCCACTTTTAACTCCGTATTAACCCCTTGTGGGGGGTTAAAAGCGCCACGCTCCCGACTGAATAGCGGATCCATATTGTCAGTAAAACTCTGCTAAAACTAGCGGAGTTTTACCGAGACCGCGGCTAAGCTGCAGTGTGAAAGTAGCCTAAACCATTCAGGTTAACAGTTTCCCAAAATAGTATCATTCAAGGCATACGGTGAATGCGGTCACATTTGCTTGTGCTCTCAACTGAACTGTCAAACCATCGTAACTGATCACATTTGCAGCACCATGGCAGCTGCAGATCAAACAGAAGCAGCTTCCTTGGCTAGCTAGGGTGGCTAGGATAGGAGGGCTTAGTTCTGTTTTTCTTTGTCAGTCACTTAAAGTGATTGTAAGGTCTCATTTGAAACTGCAGCAGACACAGAGGAGGGAGCGACCGCTTCCTCTGAGACAACCCCAGAACCTGCCCCAACCCCGGCATCAGTTCAAGGTAACTTCAGAGAGATGACATGACCTCCCGTCATGATACCAGGTTCAAGCCATGATATTTAAAGTGATTGTAAAGTCTCTTTTTTTTTTAAATAACAAACATGTCATGTCATTCTACTTACCTCCGCTGTGCAGTTGGTTTTGCACAGAGCAGCCCGGATCCTCCTCTTCTCGGGTCCCTCTTCTCTGCCCCTGGCCCCTCCCTCCTGTTGAGTGCCCCTACAGCCAGCAGCTTGCTATGGGGGCACCCGAGCCGAGTCACAGCTCCCTGTGTCCATTCTGACACGGAGCCCCGACCCGGCCCCTCTCTCTTCTGATTGGGTAACTGACTTTGATTGACAGCCATTGGAGCCAGTGGCGCCACTGCTGTGCCTCAGCCAATCAGGAGGAGAGTCCCGGGGGGCTAAGACACTCGTGGACATCGCTGGAGAAAGATGGGGCTCAAGAAAGTAATTGGGGGGTGCTGGGGAGGCTGCTACACACTGAAGGTTTATCTTAAATTAATCAAAATCTACTAGTCCGTCTAACACTACCCTCTCCAGATAATACTGCTGTCCAACCGTCTCTGTATGTTGCTCCACCATAGATAGAGGAGTCACCCTAAGACAGGAAGTGCTTTACTGGTCAGATCACCAAAAAACACAAATATAGAAAACAAAAGCAGCCACCACATCTAGGGACTGGTAAGTTGCCATATATTCCATTTTTGGTTTTGGGTTAAGATACGATTTAAAGCATATGCCAATATATCTGATGCACACAAATCATAACCGACTTACGTTCTGAAGAACCAGTCATGGAGCCCTGAACAAAGAAAAAAAATCAAATCAAATCAAAGTGTTTCAGTACTAACAATGAGACCAGATATTAATAAATTATTCTAGTTTTTATAAAATTACTGAAATAGCTGTATGAAATACAAATATATAATAAACAAGTTCATCAAACAATGGAGGACTGGCTTACTGTTCAAGTGGAGGGGAGATATGCTGTATTAGTAGCGGAGGTTGGTCTTTGTCTATCCCGGCAGAAATGGACAATTATGTCTAACAAGTCAAAGGCAGCAGCTACTACAATGGTTTATTTACTTCCCTTCATTCCCTTTGCAGGACTGGTTTGGATGAGGTAATTTCCTCTGCTGAAACACTAAGGGCCCATTTACACCGTTTACTCTTAACAACAAGCTAGAACGCATGTGTCCTAATTCCCCATAAAAAAGATTATTCCCATCTCTGCAGCACATCTTGAAAATACAGGTCTATTTTTTCTGTGTTTTAGGCCCACAGAAGTCAATAGCAACAGATTAAAAGATGCGTTTTCCTGCACTGGCAACAGGGATCAACAAGTTTTCATTATTGTCTCTATTCACTCCAAATATTAAATTCAAAAACACACTGGAAATGCAATGTATGTCAAAACACAAAGGGAGCATACCTGCCTAAAGATAAAAAAACAAACAAAAAACACTTATAACCTCTACACAGAAATATATCTAAATGGGTCCTAAATCCTGCTGCAAGCACAATCCTAGAATATAGCAAAGCCTCCCCCTAGTAAGGATGGACTTGGGCTTGTTTGGAACCGAAAGTGCCTGAGCCCGCCAGGAAATTAACCCTGCACTCCGCTAATCACAGCCAGTGAGACATTTCCCTGATGTGCGGCTGCAGCGATCGCGGAATGTCTCACTGCCTGTGATTAGCGCAGTGCAGTGTTCAGTTCCTGGCAGGCTTGGGCATGTTCGGTTCTGAACAAGCCCGAGCCCATCCTTACTCCCTAGTAGGGTTCATTTTGGTGTCAAATTTTGATTTCATTGTAGTCATAGTCTGAAATGCTGTTTTAGTCATATTTTAGTCATCTGAATTGTTTTCTACAGTGCCTTGAAAAAGTATTCATACCCTTTGCAATTTTCTACATTTTGTCATGTTACAACCAAAAACGTAAATGTATTTTATTGGAATTTTATGTGATAGACCAACAACACAAAGTGACACATAATTGTGAAGTGGAAGGAAAATGATAAATGGTTTTCAACATTTTTTACAAATAAATATCTGAAAAGTGTGGGGTGCATTTGTATTCAGCCCCCCTTTACACTGATACCCCTAACTAAAATCTAGTGGAGCCAATTGCCTTCAGAAGTTACCTAATTAGTAAATATAGTTCACCTGTGTATAATTTAATCTCTGTATAAATATAGCTGTTCTGTGAAGCCCTCGGAGGTTTGTGAACCTTCGTGAACAAACAGCATCATGAAGGCCAAGGAGCACACCAGACAGGTGAGGGATAAAATTGTGAAGAAGTTTAAAGCAGGGTTAGGTTATAAAAAATATCTCAAGCTTTGAACATCTCACGGAGCTCCGTTCAATCCATCAACCGAAAATGGAAAGAGTATGGCACAACTGTAAACCTACCAATACATGGCCATCCACCTAAACTGACAGGCAGGGCCAGCAGAACATTAATCAGAGAGCAGCCAAGAGGCCCATGGTAACTCTGGAGGAGCTGCAGAGATCCACAGCTCAGGTGGGAGAATCTGTTCACCGGACAACTATTAGTTGTGCACTCCACAAATCTGGCCTTTATGGAAGAGTGGCAAGAAGAAAGCCATTGTTGAAAGAAAGCTATTAGAAGTCCCGTTTGCAGTTTGCAAGAAGCCATGTGGGGGACACAGCAAACGTGGAAGAAGGTGCTCTGGTCAGATGAGACCAAAATTTAACCTTTTGGCCTAAAAGCAACACGCTATGTGTGGCGGAAAACGAACACTGCACATCACCCTGAACGCACCATCCACACTGTGAAATATGGTGGTGGCAGCATCATGTTGTGGGGATGCTTTTTTTTCAGCAGGAACAGGGAAGCTGATCAGAGTTGATGGGAATATGGATGGAGCCAAATACAGGGCAATCTTAGAAAAAAAAAAACATTTATAGTCTGCAAAAGACTTGAGGTTCACCTTCCAGCAGGACAACAACCCTAAACATACAGCCAGAGCTACAATGGAATGGTTTATAATAATTTAGATCAAAGCATATTCATGTGTTAGAATGGCCCAGTCAAAGTCCAGACCTAAATCCAATTGAGAATCTGTGGCAAGACTTGAAAATTGCTGTTCACAGACGCTTTCCAACCAATCTGACAGAACTTGAGCTATTTTGCAAAGAAGAATGGGCAAAAATGTCCTCTCTAGATGTGCAAAGCTGGTAGAGACACCCCAAAAAGACTTGCAGCTGTAATTGCAGCAAAAGGGGGTTCTACAAAGTATTGACTCGGGGGGGCTATACAAATACATGCCACACTTTTCACATATTTATTTGTAAAAAAATGTTGAAAACCTTTATGATGCTGTTTGTTCACTAAGGTTCTCTAACAAACCTCTGAGGGCTTCACAGAACAGCTATATTTATAATGAGATCACATTACACACAGGTGGACTCTATTTACTAATTAGGTGGCTTCTGAAGGCAATTGGTTCCACTAGATTTTAGTTAGGGGTATCAGTGTAAAGGGGGGCTGAATACAAATGCACACCACACTTTTCACATGATTTTTTTGAAAAAATATTGAAAACCATTTATCATTTTCCTTCCACTTCATGTTGGTCCCAATAAACACATTTACGTTTTTAGTTGTAAGACAAAATGTGGAAAATATCAAGGGGTATGAATACTTTTTCTGTATTTAGTCATATTTTAGTCGACTAAAATCTAATCAGTGTAGTTAAATTGTGATGCATTATTTAAGCACTTCTCTAGAATTTCCAAACTCATTATATACTCTTGGAGTAAAAATCTAATAACATATTATTTATGGTATTTGAACATTAATTACAGACACCATTGTGATATATAATGTCTTTGTTTATGAAACTTGACTTTGACAAACAGAAGTACAACTTTAAAATATTTTAAAAAAACACAAATAAAAACTGTAAACTCTATTGACTGTAATACCATTACACACATTACCTGAATATATTGCCAACATTAAATATTAACCCCTTATGGGCAGAGCCTCTTTCTGAGATTTGGTGTTTAAAAGTTAAAATAATTTTTTGTTTTTTGCTAGAAAATTACTTCGAACCCCCAAACATTATATATATTTTTTCTAACACCTTAGAGAATAGAATGGCAGTAATTGCAATACTTTATGTCACACCATATTTGCGCAGCAGTCTTAAAAGCGCAATTTTTTTTGGCGAAAAAATCCCTTTTTTGAATTAAAAAATAAGAAAACAGTAAAGTTAGCCCAATGTTTTTCCATATTGTGAAAGAATGTTATGCAGAGTAAATTGATACCCAACAATGTCATGCTTCAAAACTGTGCCCGCTCGTGGAATGGCGACAAACTTTGGCACTTAAAAATCTCCATCAGCGAAGTTTAAAATTTTCTACAGGTTAGCAGTTTTGAGTTACAGAGGAGGTCTGGTGCTAGAATTATTGCTCTCGCTCTAACGATGGCAGTGATACCTCACGTGTGGTTTGAACACCATTTTCATATGCGGGTGGGACTTATGTATGCGTTCGCTTTTGCGCGCAAGCTCAGTGGGACGGGGCGCTTTAAATTTTTAATTTTTTTTCTTATTTATTTTACTTTTTATTTTTACACTGTCCATTTTAAAAAGAAAATTGGGTCACTTTTATTCCTATTACAAGGAATGTAAACATTCCTTGTAATAGGAAAAAAGCATCACAAGACCTCTTAAATGCGAGATCTGGGGTCAAAAAGATCTCAGGTCTGATATTTACACTAAAATGCAATAAAAAAAAAATGTCACTTAAAAAAAAAAAATTGTCTCCTTTAAGAGCGTTGCTTCCATCCTTCAATGCCATGGAGCCAAACGGGCAGCCTTCTTGCTCTCACTTGGTATCCAGGCAGTGAGGGGAGTGGACCCAATCGTCTCTGCTGCTAATGACAGATCCGGTAAGCGACGGAGATGACCGGAAAGTAGCGGGAGGGGGGCCATCTCCCACCCCAGATAAAAGTGATCTTGCGGCGAATCCGCTGCAGAGACCACTTTTATCTGAAAGCGGGCCGCCCACTGAAAAAATTATACCGGGTTATGGTAGCTGTCTGCCACCATAACAATGGTATCCCACGTCAAAGTACCGCCGTATAATAATTATACGGTGGGCGGTCCGGAAGTGGTTAAGAAAAAAGAAAAAAAAGAAGAAAAGCATTTTTCTTAATTTTTTTTTTTTCAGAAGCTTAGTAGATGTCCCCTACTTATTCTTATGTGGTAGTGCAATACATGTTTAAACTTTCATTTGCTATTATTATAGGCTAGGGATGGAATTCTGTTACCGATTTTAGAAATGACCTGCAGAGCAGTGTTCATTTTAATGTCACGTTTTGATTTAGTTTTAGTCATAGTCTTTTAACTAAAATTCCATTTTAGTTTTAGTTGTATTTTAGTCATCTGAATTGTCTTGGTTTTAGTTGTATTTTAGTCATCTGAATTGTCTTGGTTTTAGTTGTATTTTAGTTGACTAAAATCTCCAGTACCAGTGTTAATTTCGTCAACAAAATTATTTTCTTCGATGAAATTAAAGTGGTTGTAAAGCTTCGTATTTTTTAAAATAAAAATAACAAGCATGTTATACTTACCTGCTCTGTGTAATGGTTTTGCACAGAGCAGCCCAGATCCTCCTCTTTTGGGGTCCCCCGCCGGCACTCCAGGCCCCTCCTCTTCAGTGGGTGCCCCTAGGGAAAACCGCTTTCCCTGGGGGCACCCATGTATGCTCACTCCTGAGTCCCACTGCTGCGTCCATTGACACAGATAACAGGACTCAGTCCCGCCCCCCGTTCCCGTGTCATTGTACTTGATTAACAGCTGTGGCAGGCAATCGCTCCTGCTGCTATCAATCTGTTCAATGAGCAGAGCGACAGCAGCGGGAGCTACTGCGCTTGTGCACATCGCTGGATCAGATTGGCTTACGTAAGAAAAAGGGCGGGGGGGGGGGGTCAGCTGCAGCAGAGAAGGTTTTTCACCTTAATGCATAGAATGCACTAAGGTGAAAAAACCTTAAAGGGGTTGTAAAGTCTCATTGTTATTCACCTTAACCACTTGCCGACCGGCCGCTCCATAATACGGCGGCAGGTCGGCTCGTTCCTGCAAATCGACGTAGCTGTATGGTGGCCACGGGAACGTGTGGTGGGGGCGCGTGCGCTCGCTGGCAAGTGGCGGAGCCAATCAGCGGGTGGGGCGGACTCTATGTCTGCCGGCCACCCGCGATCGCTCCCGAGAGGCAGAACGGGGATCTGCAAGTGTAAACAAAGCAGATCCCCCATTCTGACAGGGGAGTTGAGAGAGATCGTCTGTTCCTACTACTCAGGAACAGCAATCTCTCTCCTCCTCTAGTCAGCCCAGCCCCCATACAGTTAGAAACACCACAGAAGGAACACATTTAACCCCTTGATCACCCACTAGTGTTAACCCCTTCCCTGCCAGTGACATAGTAATCAGTGGCTATTTATAGCACTAATCACTGTATAAATGTCCCCAAAACAGTGTCAAAAATGTCCGGTCTGTCCGCCGCAATGTCGCAGTCCAGATAAAAATCGCACATCGCCGCCATTACTAGTAAAAAAAAAAAATAATAATAATAAAAATGCCATAAATCTATTCCCATAGTTTGTAGATGCTATAACTTTTGCGCAAAACAATCAATATATACCTGTTGCGATTTTATTTACCAAGAATATATATCGGCCTAAACTGAGGAAGAAATTTGTTTTTTTACATTTTTTTGTATATTTAGTCTAGCAAAAAGTAAAAAATATTGTTTTTTTCCCAAATTTTCGCTCTTTTTTTGTTTATAGCGCAAAAAATAAAAACCGCAGAGGTGATCAAATACCACCAAAAAAAAGGTCTATTTGTGGGGAAAAAAAAGACGTCAGTCTTGTTGGGGTACAACTTTGCACGACTGCGCAATTGTCAGTTAAAACAACGCAGTGCCGTATTGCAAAAAAGTGCTCTGGTCAGGAAGGGGGCAAATCCTTCCGGGGCTGAAGTAGTTAAAGGGGTTGTAAAGTCTCAAGGTTTTTCACCTTAATGCATTTTATGCATTAAGGTGAAAAACCTCCTGTAGTGCACCAGTGCCCCAGAGCTCCCCTTTTACTTTCCTGAACCCAGTCTTTCCAGCGACGGGGACAAGCACACCCGCTCCAGCCAGTGTCTCGGGTCCTGATTGGATAGATTGATTGCAGCACAGCCAATAGTTCCCGCTATTGTCAATCAAATCCAATGACGCTAGAGACGGGGGCGGGGCAGAGTCCTGTCTGTGTCAATGGACACAGCAGTAGAACACGGGTGCGCGCCTGCACGGGTGGCCCGAGGGAGAGCGCTTCTCTGACGGGGCACTCGATGTGGGGAGGAGCCAGGAGCGCTGCTGAGGGACTTGAGAAGGGGAGGATCGGGGCCACTCTGTGCAAAACCCTTGCACAGAGGAGGTAAGTATAACATGTTTGTTACTTAAAAAACTAACCTTTACAACCCCTTTAATGCATTCTATGCATTAAGGTGAAAAACCTTCTGTGCTTCAGCTGTCCCCCAGACCCCTCCTTTTTCCTACCTGAACCCGATTGTTTCAGCGACGAGCACGAGCCCAGCGGCTCTAGCCGTTGTCTCCAGTCCCCATTGGATAGATGGATAGCAGCAGCCATTGGCTTCCGGTGTTGTCAATCAAATCCAGTGACACGGGTGCCTGGGGCGGGGCCGAGTCCTGTTGTTTGTGTTAATGGATGCAGTAGTGGGACTCATGAGTGCGCCCGCACGGGTGCCCTCATGGAAAGCAGCTCTCCGTGGGGGCACCCGATGAAGAGGAGGAGCTAGCAGCGCAGACGGGGCACCCCAGAAAAAGAGGATCGGGGCTGCTCTGTGCAAAACCCTTGCACAGAGCAGGTAAGTATAACATATTTATTTAAAAAAAAAAAAAAAAAAACCTTTACAATCACATTAAGACTTTACAACCACTAACACTGCTCTCTAGTAGGATTGAAGGTTCACACCAAGACCTGGGGTAAGCCCTTGTTGTTTGAGTGTGGAAGATCAAACCTCAACTTCATGCCACAGTTACATACAGTAGCACATACAGTAAATGGTATCACTGACTTTTTATAACGTGACCAAGATGAAACTTACGTGGGTGGTTCTGGCGGTTTCTGGCAATGTACTGGAACACCAGGAGACTCACTACAACTGCCACCAGCATGCCTGCAAACCCAGCCCCTATGGCAACGGGGTAAACATTGTCTGGAGGATCCGCTGCAAGAAAACCATTGGACAATATTTATATGTGATGAGTGGCACATGGATACAGGAGACACGACTGACCTAAACATTTACTTCTTCTCAGATGGTCTTAACACCCCCCTTCCCCCTCCCCCTCCTCTGTCATCAAGCAGGATGTGCATTAAGGCAGAGTGCCACTGATCGTCTGTCTTTACCTAACCAGCCAATCACAGGCTTTGCCTGAACACAAATTACATAATAAATGGACAGTTATAAAAGAAGCGTTATAGCAAGAGATTAGGTTCACTTTAAAGAGGAACTCCAGTCTAATGTTCAAATCTTAAAATTAAATAATTGACCATATATTTCTTGAGATCTGGAAAAGCTAAAAATATGTCACCCAATAGGCTGGATTAACCTCAAGTATACTGTTACTTTTAATGTTTAGATTTGAAAAAAATGGACTTTAAAGGCATACTGGGTATACTATAAATATATAAACTTTATTTGTTACAGAAATTGGCATATGACTGCCCCAATAAGACATAAGACATTTAAAATTTCATAGTTTAAAACTATATCTCATATATCATATATATTACAAAACATTACCCCTTACAGGGCAAAGAGTGCTGTGGTTCCCCGTGGGTACCAACCATATACGTTGTTGGTAGCCAGAGGGGCCCACCATGCAATACTACAGATTGCTGGGATACCTATATCAGATGCAACCTAATACCTACAGTATCTCAATGTATCAGCTTTTAAACAATATAAGACAGAAATTATATAGGGTTGATTTTGGTTACGTTGATAGGGTCCCAACATCAAAATTGCAGAAACATATTCCTGCTTGCTCAACTAGTTTCGCGCTTTATAAACTCGGCGCTTCATCTGGAGCTGGAAAAGTGTTAATATTTTATGATATATGTCATGGGGTTGTATTTGAGAACGTTGGTGGAACCCCCCTAGGGAATATAGGAGCCACCAACACAAGGGAGTAGCGTGGTGCCCAACCCTCTTCCAAATCCCCTCTGACCAGTCCCGACGCTCCCGTGGAGGCCCAAAGCCGCACCAGGCAAGTATGGGGGCCTGCTAAAGAGTTTTCCAAAGTATCTTCTAGAGAGGGTCAGTCTTTTTACACAAGTATGGATAAAATATTGAATGGTGGGGGAATATAGCCTTAATGGATCAGCTAAAGTATGTCTTAGCAGGGATATACTGCAATAGTCAAACCCTCATGGAAGCCATTCGGTACTTAGTACTCGATCCGGATCCAGAGGGCAGATGTCAAAATGTGTATATGTAGAAACACAGTTGAAATCAGCACGGCCGTGCGGGCTCCGCCCACACAGTCTCATCATTGCGGCTGACGCCTTGTAGTTTTCAATGAGCTGCGAGGGCGCTGGTGAACATCCTCATAGTTCATTAATCTTCCCGCTCTCAGGTAACTGCCTGCCCGTATGAGACACAAGCAGACAGCTATCCTAAGAGTCTGAAATGTAGTGAATAAAAAAAACGTGCTACCTGATATAAATGAGTATAGCAAGCAGCCAGCACAATCAGCCTTAACATAAACTGAACACAAAACGTACTCCAAATAGTGCAGCGCTAATGAACAAAAATACACCCACTGTTTAAAGTGATATATACGAAAGAAGATATGAATAAACATAAACACTTATCGATATAAGCAAATGTTTAACCAATGTACAACATAAATGCAAAAACCATGTGTACAACTTAATAAAAATATTAGTCCATAGAGTGCATAGTCTTTGTATTAATCCTTAGAATGAATCCATGTGTGTTGAATTGTGAACTGTGATCTTAAAATCCACCACCATGCAAAGTGAGCCTCCACCGTGTACAGATAAGGTACTCTTACCAGATGATTCTGGTTATATGAGCATAAAGCAGATTAGGTACAAACATCAAGGACATCAACTGGACTCGGCCAACCGACACCCACAGCATGGAATCTTGAGGGAATCACTTCACCAAGACACCTCAGAACCATAATCCAGGTACAAAGGAAGGGGTCCAAGACGTATCACCATAAACCTGTCCTTAGAGATGAAGCTCCTTATAAGCCGATCAGCTGCGGACCACCGGCCGGGCAGTCATCAGATACTAAAAACACTGACAAACCAGCACAACTGGTGACTTCCTCAGGAGATCACCAATGTCAAATTATATGGGAGCCCATCTAAAATTCCACCATTCCTCACAACTTTTGAGATGGGAATGAGGGAGACCTATTAGAAAAAGTACAGTGCCTTGAAAAAGTATTCATACCCTTTTTCCACATTTTGTCATGTTACAACCAAAAAACATAAATTTATTTTATTGAGATTTTATGTGATAGACCAACACAAAGTGGCACATAATTGTGAAGTGGAAGGAAAATGATAAATGGTTTTCAACATTTTTTTTACAAATATGTGAAAAGTGTGGGGTGCATTTGTATTCAGCCCAATAATTTGGGGTCTTTTTTGGGGATGTCTCTACCAGCTTTGCACATCTAGAGAGTCACATTTTTGCCCATTCTTTGCAAAATAGCTCAAGCTCTGTCAGATTGGATGGAGAGCGCTGTGAACAGCAATTTTCAAGTCTTGCCATAGATTCTCAATTGGGTTTAGGTCTGGACTTTGACTGGGCCATTCTAGCATATGAATATGCTTTGATCTAAACCATTCCATTGTAGTTCTGGCTGTATGTTTAGGGTTGTTGTCCTGCTGGAAGGTGAACCTCCGCCCCAGTCTCAAGTCTTTTGCAGACTCAGGTTTTCTTCTAAGATTGCCCTATATTTGCCTCCATCCATCTTCCCATCAACTCTGGCCAGCTTTCCTGTTCCTGCAGAAGAAAAGCATCCCCACAACATGATGCTGCCACCACCATGTTTCACGGTGGGGATGGTGTGTTCAGGGTGCTGTGCAGTGTTAGGTTTCCGCCACACATAGCGTTTTGCTTTTAGGCCAAAAAGTTAAATTTTGGGCTCATCTGACCAGAGCACCTTCTTCCACATGTTTACTGTGTCCCCCACATGGCTTCTCGCAAACTGGACATCTTATGGCTTTCAACAATGGCTTTCTTCTTGCCACACTTCCATAAAAGCCAGATTTGTGGAGTACAGGACTAATAGTTGTCCTGTGGACAGATTCTCCCACCTGAGCTGTGGATCTCTTCAGCTCCTCCAGAGTTACCATGGGCCTATTGGCTGCTCTCTGATTAATGCTCTCCTTGCTTGGACTGTCAGTTTAGATGGACGGCCATGTCTTGGTAGGTTTGCAGTTGTGCTATACTCTTTTCAGATGATGGATTGAACAGTGCTCCGAGATGTTCAAAGCTTGGAATATTTTTTTATAACCTAACCCTGCTTTAAATTTCTCCAAAACGTTATCCCTGACCTGTCTGGTGTAATCCTTAGCATTTATGATGCTCTTTGTTCACGAAGGTTCTCTAATAAACCTCTGAGGTCTTCCCAGAACAGAGACTAAACTGAGATTAAATTACACACAGGTGGACTCTATTTACTAATTAGGTGGCTTCTGAAGGCAATTGGTTCCACTAGATTTTAGTTAAGGGTATCAGAGTAAAGGGGGCTGAATATAAATGCACGTCACATTTTTCAGATATTTCTATGTAAAACATTTTAAAAACCATTTATCATTTTCCTTCCACTTCACAATTATGTGCCACTGTGTGTTGGTCTATCATATAAAATCCCAATAAAATACATTTACGTTTTTGGTTGTAACATGAATACTTTTTCAAGGCACTGTATGTAGGCATAGGACACACCCCTTGCCGCACCCCCTTAAAAGAGAATTTTACAAAAAATTATTAGATAAACCCACAAGCATTTTTTTACCACTACTATTCCTTTATACTGTCTTTTGAAACTTACAAATGCAGCAATTTAGAAATTGGATGAAAGGTTTAGCACTGGGAAACACTTTTTGATAGATAAATAGTACATTTTATATACAACTATATAGATCAGACCACAATGAGTGACAAGTGAGGAGGAAAGAGGGACTTTGTTCTGGATGAAGGACAGTCCCTCGAAAATCAGGGACAGTTGGGAGCTATGCTTCACTAACACCCACACATCCACCAATATGTCACGCATCTAGACACTACCCTAAACCCCAATTTAAAAAGATCATGCAGTCAGGACATATCTTACCCCAGCTCGTATAAAAAAATATACCCCTAATTATGATCCCTCCTGCCCCAGGTGTGGCGACCAAGACAGTTCCTTTTACCATTTAATATGGTCGTGCCCAGCCTTGCAGGGCTATTGGACACAAGTGATCAAATTTTTACATGACAAAATGGGTTCCCCACTAACCGTATGCCCAAAACAATGCATCCTGGCATTGATTTCAGTTCAGTCACTTTTTTGCAGGAGACTCTCCACGCAGCTAGACTTTTGATAGCTAGAAAATGGCTTAGGCCTGAAGCGCTCACTCTTCAGGAATGGATAGCCATGGTCAATCAATCCCTACCTTATAAACAGGTGCTATACAAACACAGAAACTGCCCATCCAAGTATCACAAAATATGGGATGGATGGCTGTAGTCTCCAGATACCCCTGACGTCTCAGAAATAGACCAAGAATACGACAGGGTTGACTCTGAGTATAAAATGCATAACCAATGTCACGTGTGTAGCGTGGCTTTGGGGTGTCGGCCATGGTCTCCTGCTGTTTTGGTGGCCGTGGCTGGGCATCCCTGGCCTGGCTCCACACCAGCCGGTAAAGGTTGGGCTGTAATAAATGTGAACTTATTTAGGATGCAGCGGATATATGACACTATATTGTCGAATATACCTATGAACTAGAGAGAGAGGACTGGAGCCGTGGTGCGGCGGCTCTTTACTTTGCTGGTTCACTTTAAAAAAGGAAAACCCCCCTGCCCCCCTCCTTTTTTTTAAATTTTTTTTATGGGAAACACTAACCCATTAACCTGGACCAACTGTAAAAATAGACGGAACATGCAAGGCAAATCTGAAAATGATTACAAAGACGCAACTATGTTGTTTTCAGATGTATACTTCCTTGATTATTGTTCACACGATATCGATTTGTTCTGCTGTAACAGTTGGTAAATGCATATGACGATGTACGGATCATTTAAACTTTTTTCTGATTGGAAAAAGATCATACAGTAAATCCCTTCAATAAATAACCTATACAATGAAGAATATTGGGGATATACCACCATTTAAATGTGTAATAAGATAACAGCCATTTGAAAACTGTACGGTAACAGTAAGGTGGCAATACTCCCTCTAGTGGTAGTAAGTAAATATAACATCTATTATTTCCCCATATAACATTATATAGGCTAAGAAGTATATACAGTTGTGCCCATAAGTTTACATACCCTGGCAGAATGTATGATCAATCAACTGTGTTTACTCTTTTTAAATCATAATGACAACAGAAACTACCCAAATTACCCTGATCAAGAGTTTATATACGCTGGTGATTTTGGCCTGATAACATGCACACAAGTTGACACAAAGGGGTTTGAATGGCAATTAAAGGTAACCATCCCCACCTATGATCTGTTTGCTTGTAATTAGTGTGTGTGTATAAAAGGTCAATGAGTTTCTGGACTCTTGACAGACCCTTGCATCTTTCATCCAGTGCTGCACTGACATTTCTGGATTCTGAGTCATGGGGAAAGCAAAAGAATTGTCTAAGGATCTGCGGGAAGAAGTAGTTGAACTGTGTAAAACAGGAAAGGGATATAAAAAGATATCCAAGGAATTGAGAATGCCAATCAGCAGTGTTCAAACTCTAATCAAGAAATGGAAAATAAGGGGTTTTGTTGAAACCAAACCACGGTCAGGTAGACCAACTAAAATTTCAGCCACAACTGCCAAGAAAATTGTTTGGGATGCAAAGAAAAACCCACAATTAACTTCAGGACTCTCTGAAAACATGTGGTGTAGCGGTTTCAAGATACACAATAAGGAGGCACTTAAAGAAAGATGGGCTGCATGGTCGAGTCGCCAGAAGAAAGCCATTACTACGCAAATGCCACAAAGTATCCCGCTTACAATACGCCAAACAGCACAGAGACAAGCCTCAAACCATCTGGCACAGAGTCATTTGGAGTGATGAGACCAAAATTGAGCTTTTTGGTCACAACCATAAACGCTACATTTGGAGAGAAGTCAACAAGGCCTGTGAAACACGGAGGCGGATCGCTGATGCTTCGGGGATGTGTGAGCTACAAAGGCACGGGAAATTTGGTGAAAATTGATGGCAAGATGAATGCAGTATGTTATCAAAAAATACTGAAGGAACATTTGCATTCATCAGCTAGGAAGCTGTGCATGGGACACTTGGACATTCCAACATGACAATGACCCAAAACACAAGGCCAAGTCGACTTGTCATTGGATACAGCAGAATAAAGTGAAGGTTCTGGAGCAGCCATCTCAGTCTCCTGACCTCAACATCATTGAGCCACTCTGGGGAGATCTCAAACGTGCAGTTCATGCAAGACAGCCCAAGAATTTCAAGGAACTGGAGTTTTTTTGCCAAGACGAATGGGCAGCTTTACCATCTGAGACAGAGGCGGCTCTTTAATTAGGCAAATTAGGCGGTCACCTAAGGCCTCGCGCTCACAGGGGCCTCACGGCAACCTAATATGCCTGGCGGAGGAAGGGGAAAGCTCAGCATCCGGAAGAATGATGCCGCTGCCTGCGATGTGTGGGACCAATAGTGTGGGGCTAGGACGCTGCACTAACACTAGCTGGACTGCCTCTCCCTCTCATCTTTGTCCTGGGCTGCACGGAGGGAGAACCGGGTTAGGTCACTGCCCCTCGGGCCGCTGTACTGCCCGTAAAAAGGTCTGCACCAGCGATGAAGAGAGGAAACCATCTCATTGGCTGGTCCAGGGACCAATGAGCTGCAGGATGCAGGGTTACCTGGTAGATGAAGCACCGCCCTGGACATGTCACTGCCAGTAGTGACGGTGCTCTAAAGAACTCGGGGATCGAGGTGAGCCCTGTGACAGGAAGGATACCTTTTATTGCACAGTAGCGACCACGTCTGGAAAAATGCCCGTCATGTCGCCGGGCTCCCCGTCACTGGATTGGGCCAAGAGGGAGGCACGTCGGGTCCTGTTTCTACTCTCCCTCTCCGTCAGGTCGATCACAATCACGTCGCAGGATCGGGGTGTGATAACCAGGGTGTGTAGCGTCCGTCGCCGTAGTAAGAAGGCCTACGACTCGAAAGGGGAAGGAGGCGGTCCGTATAATCCAACGGCACTCCGGGGACACTCGCGCTCCGGAATCCACTGGCGGATTAAACGGATTAATTTCTCGGCGGAGACAGAGTC
>BLSH010277349.1:1275331-1293483 GCA_018402905.1 Glandirana rugosa
AAAAAAATTAAAAACCCCAAAAATGAATTCTCATCATCCGTAAACGCGACCACTTTTGCGCAAACCAATCAATAAACGCCGATTGCGATTTTTTTTATCGCAAATATGAGGAAGAATATAAATCGGCCAAAAACGGTGAAAAAAAATGTTTTTTTATATTTTTTTTTTGGATTTGTATTTTAGGAAAAAGTAAGAAATTTGGTTTTTTTTGCAAAATTGTCGCTCTTCTTTTGTTTATAGCGGCGATCAGAAATGACGCAGCGGTGATCAAATACCACCAAAAGAAAGCTCTGTTTGTGGGAAAAAAAGGACGCAAATTTCGTTTGGGTACAACGTCGCACGACCGCGCAATTGTCAGTTAAAGCGACGCAGCGCCGAATCGCAAAAAGGGCTCCGGTCCTAAAGCTGGAAATCCTTCCGGGGCTGAAGTGGTTAAGGTCAGCAAATGTCAAATTTCTTATTCTTTATCTCTGTGCTTTTTACAGGTTTAGCACATTAGGTTGTAACTGTACATGACAACAAAGCCATGGCAAAAAAAAAGACACAATATATTGCTTTGCTGCAAAGTGGATTTAAAAAAAAAACTCCCTGTCAGGAATAGCTCCTACTGGTACAGCCTGCTATTTATATCATTCGTTCACATTCGAGTTCATGATTTTACAGATCAGTCACAGGAATAGGTCAGATGCTACAGTAGATATACAAAGTACTGCCTGATAAGGGTAACAAGCCTGAATGGCAGAGATTATATACCTACCCTAAATGCTATCAATACCAGTATCTGTATTAAAAAAATGCATTTTTCCCTAAGGGTTGTCTACATATTGTTCACAGAAGTGTTACAGTTCGGACCTGTTCACACCTGGTGCACCGTGGTCAGGCATACTTTCCCACAATGCACTGCATCAGGGTGTGAATTTGCACTGCCATTCATTTAAAAAAAAGTGACCAAAGGCATATACCAATGCACCTGCACTACAGCGCACCACAACTCGTGCCATGGGTTAAGGTGTACTGCGGTGCGAAAAAAATACTGTAGGTATCATTGCTGCTATGTTGGGGTCTATTTAGAATAATTAGGCTGTATTAATGCAACGCACCTCTAAGAGTGTGTGGTAATGGCTTTAACAAACCACCCAAGTCTTCTACAAAAAAAAAAAAACACAGTAGCAAGACGGGCAGTCCAAGCCTAACCCAGTACAGCACAATAAACACAACTACTGAAAAAAATGTAAACTTGGTTACATTGTTAGGTTGAAAAAAAAGGTTTATCCAGTTCAACCAATGCTGTTCCAATACTGTTAGATTATTAATGGTAATTTGAGTAGGCAAATTAAATGAAAGACCAGAAACCCCCTAATTCCACGTACAAGGTATCATGTTTCTGTTAAGGGAATAGAATGTCATAAAGAAAAGATTAAATGACACAGAAGGAAGAAAGTTGCCCTCACAGTAAGGTAAAACTGTATGTAACCGTAACTTGTGTTTTGTACCATACTGTAATTTATATGGTAATGATATGCCCACCAAGACTCCACAAATCAGAGAAAAACAAACACCATTTCAGATCTACATACTAACTGAGGAAAGTTCATCAGAAAGCGTTGAAGTGCTTCCATTTAATCACACTAAGTGGAAGGTCGGTGAATTGTGTTAATCACACTAAGTGGAAGGTCGGTGAATTGTGTGTCGATTATTAGAGGACCGAATGGAACTTTTGCATTTCTGGCACATATTTCAGAGAACCTTATTATGGAAAGGACAGCATAGAGATGACTGGGCATGGAGTTCACCAGAGCTTCACAGGTTGCCACTGGAGTCCACCATGGTCCACCAAAGAAGTTGAGTGCACATGCTTAGCGTCATATCCAGAGATTGTCTTTGGAAAATAGACATATGAGTGCTGCCAGCATTGCTGCAAAGGTTGAAGGGGTGGGGAGGGGGTCAGCCGGTCAGTGCTCGGACTATACGCTGCACACTGCATCTAATTGGTCTGCATTGCTGTGGTTCCAGAAGGAAACCTCTTTTAAAGATGATGCACAAGAAAGCCCGCAAACAGTTTGCTGAAGACAAGCAGACTAAGGACATAGATTACTGGAACCATGTCCTGTGATCTGATGATTCCAAGATAAACTTATTTGGTTCAGATGGTGTCAAGCGTGTGTGGCAGCAACCAGGTGAGGAATACAAAGACAAGTGTGTCTTGCCTACAGTCAAGGATGGTGGTGGGAGTGTCATGGTCTGGGGCTGCATGAGTGCTGCCGGCACTGGGGAACTACGGTTTATTGGGGGAACCATGAATGCCAACATGTACTGTGACATACTGAAGCAGAATATGATCCCCTCCCTTCAGAGACTGGGCCGCAGGGCAGTATTCCAACATGATAACGACCCCAAACACACCTCCAAGATGACCACTGCCTTGCTAAAGAAGCTAAGGGTAAAGGTGATGGATTGGCCAAGCATGTCTCCAGACCTAAACCCTATTGGGCATCTGTGGGGCACCCCAAATGGAAGGTGGGGGAGCGCAAGATCTCTAGCATCCACCAGCTCCATGATGTTGTCATGGAGGAGTGGAAGAGGACTCCAGTGGCAACCTGTGAAGCTCTGGTGAACTCCATGCCCAAGAGGGTTAAGGCAGTGCTGGAAAATAATGTTGAGCACACAAAATATTGACACTTTGGGCCCAATTTGGACATTTTCACTTAGGGGTGTACTCCCTTTTGTTGCCAGTGGTTTAGACATTAATGGCTGTGTGTTGAGTTATTTTGAGGGGACAGCACATTTACACTGTTATACAAGCTGCACACTCACTACTTTACATTGTAGCAAAGTGTCATTTCTTCAGTGTTGTCACGTGAAAAGATATAATAAAATATTACAAAAATGTGAGGGTGTACTCACTTTTGTGAGATACTGTATAAGATTCAGCAAGATATCTCTAGTTAATACATTTTGTACGGTACCTGGTGTTTTAACCTCAGAGGGGAATCCTGTAGTTTTATGGTTAACGGCCAGTATTCTGAAGGCATATAGGATGGTAGGATCCAAACCAGCAAGTTTGTGGCCACGGATGTCGGGCTCAATGTCGGTGGCCACAGTATCCCAGGGGGCGGTCTGTACAGATCTTCTAGGAGAAGTTGATCGGATGCTAGCTTGTCGCTGGACCATGAAACCCGTTAAATCTCCCGCCCCCTGCGTCATCCACTCCACATCAACCTCAGTCCTTTGGCGGCTATAGAGGAGCTTACTGATGCTCACATTAGGCGGGGTAGGATATTCTGTGGATAAGACAAATTTATAAAACAAAAATCAAGAAGGCAAAAATTAAAATAAGGAATACCATCAATTTAGTCCTGCAACCTTCATATTTTGTTTTAACTAAATATTTCTTATAGACTAAAATGTAATTGTGTATTGCTTTAACATGTTTAAAAATAAAATAATTTAAATAATTTTCCTGGGAGTTCATTGAGGGACACAGGGAATCTTAAACATCCCAGTTATACTGCCGCCCACAGGAGGAATAGACACTTGATTAAAAAAAAAGCAACTCTAGGCCAGCCCTGGGATAACCCCCCTACTATCAACAATTTCTCAGTTTTGTAGCAAAGCAGTACCAAAAGCATGATTATAAACAAAGAGGGGTGGGAACTGTGTCCCTCAATGGACTTCAACAAAATAATTTTATGCTGAATACAAAATCCTATTTTCTTTTTTAGTAGGTCTTAACCACATTGCCTTTGGATACATTTTTAAAATGTTCCCACACATGTTAAAATATGCATTTTTGACTAGAAAACTACAAAAAGCCCAGACATCTTATATATTTTCTGAAAGCAGGTGCTCTTTTAAATTAAAATATTGCAGTTGCAATATTGTCTGTAGTTTCAGTAAAAAAAAAAAAATACAGTAAGATGTATTTTAGTGCAAATAAAAATGTATTTGTACAAAATAAAATATGAGGTCACATTGAGTAAATTGATACCAAATACGTCCAGCATCAAAGCTGTATGCGCCTTTGAATTGGCAAAAAATGAAAGTACCCAAAATTATCATTCAGTGACGCAGTTACAGCTCACCAGTGTAGAGGTACCTATAAATGAAGGACCTTGAATTGTTTCTCTCACTCTGGCATGTGTGGCGATACCCGATCAGTCCTTTAGAAAGTTATTGGATGGTTGTACATAGGCCCAGATCACTTTTACCTAATAGCCGGAAGCCTGCTGAGAAAGATAGAATCAAGCTCACAGCTGTTGCTGCAGCCATAAACTTCTTTAGACTTTTTCAATGCATGGGTATATAGGGCAGGTCCAAAGACATTAAGTGGTTAATACTTTTGAACTTTGAAAAGTAGTCCAACTTAGGGGTATGCAACACAGCCAAACAGCAGCTAGCAGGCCAAGAGATGAACAAAAACAACCTGCAGCACCAAAAGCCATCTGAAGGACCTTACGCCCAAAGCTGGCATCAGAAGAGGCTGATACGTCCACCTGGTAAAACTTGGAAAACATGTAAATTTAGGACCAAATTGCAGCCTTACAAACCCGGGGAAACAGAGGCCTGATGCTGAAATGCCCAAGAGGCTTTGAGTGCCTCTTGGACATTTCAGCATCAGGCCTCTGTTTGGAAAGAGGGAATCTAATCCTTTAGAGTATCTGAATGATGATCTGTCTGAGCAACCTAGAAATGGTGGAACTAGAAGCTGGGGCACCCTTCTTGGGTCCTTCCAGAATGGCAAAAAGAGAATCTAACTTGTAAAAGGAAGAGGAGGCAGAGAGGTACACCTAAACAACCTGGACAACATCCAGACAGTGGGGAGGTATCTCCTGGTGAACTGAAGCTGGACAGTCAATATGTAGGCCCAAAAAGGATTCCTTGCAAGATGGACCTGCCAGTTCTGACACTTGTCTAGCTTAGATGCAACAAGGAAAACTACCTTGTGGGTCAGAGCATAATAGAAATGTCTTGATAGGTTCAATCGGAAGCTTCTGAAGCAACAGATGGGCCAGATTTAAATCCCATGGAGGTAGAGGGGTGTCATGAAACCATAGTAAACATTCTGTCATGTAACCAGCAAACACATGTCTTATCTGTTGCCTTCCTTTGCTGCATGTGTCCAGTTAGAGGCCGGGCCTCCCTCGCCTGTGTGCTTTAGATCCAGTTGCAGCCAAATCCATCCTCACCACTAGAGGCACTGATGAACACCCACTGGCTCTTAGATTCCGTGCCCTGGGGAAACCGATGCACTAGCTCCCTGAGTTTCAGTGTCCGTGCTCTAGGGAGCCCTCTCCCCGTATCAGCCGGTACTACTTAGCAGCAGTCAGCCATAGGTCCACAATCTTGTGGTGTGCTACACTCCCTTGATGCAATTCACACTCCAGTGGTACGCACCTGTCACCAGACCGCATTAGAGTTGTGACAGTTTGATCAGCCATGGACCTGGCTGATGTGCCACTACCTGCAGATAATCTGCTGCAGGGCATACTCTGCAGACTCGAGACCCAGGAATCTAATCAGACCCAGGTGATGCGATTCCTGCAGGATTTGGCCTCCCACTTTGAACAGTTTCAGGCCTCCTTAGGAACCCCTGTGCAACAACCCCAACCGCACAGCCGCAGCCACAGACTCCTTGCATTTACCAGCTCCTTCCCGGTACTCTGGGGACTCCAAGGCCTGCAGGGGGTTCCTTAGCCAGTGCACAATTTATTTTGAGCTCCAGCCCCAAAATTTCCTGTCCGATCGAACCAAGGTAGCCTATATTATATCTCTCCTGTCTGGCGAGGCGTGAGCCTGGGCCGCCACCCTTCTGGTATAATAATGATCCAGTGGTTTCTAGCTTGTCTAGCTTCTTGAAAGTCTTTCGGAATATCTTCGAGGAACCAGGTCGTGTCTCCTCAGCGGCCAGCGCCCTTTTACGTCTCCGTCAAGAGTCCTCTTCTGTAGGACAATATGCACTTCATTTTCGTACATTGTCTGCTGAGCTGAGCTGGAATAATGAGGCCTTAGTGGCAACCTTTTTACATGGCCTTTCTGACAAAGTAAGGGATGAGTTAGCAGGGAGAACCATTCCTGCTGATCTGGACGGGATTCATCTCCTTGTGTAACCAGATCAACATCCGTTTTCAGGAGAGGTCCCTTGAAAGAAAATGCCAGCACTTCCCGGCCCTTAGGCAGTCTGAGCCCCCCTCTCTTCATATCGAGGAGCATTCTCTGTCAGCTGAGGAACCCATGCAGCTGGGCCAGACCAGGCTGTCTTCTGAGGAACGTGCTAGGCGCAGAACTCTGGGCCTGTGCCTCTATTGTAGGGGTAAAGGTCATTTTCGTGATACTTGTTCACTTTGCCCGGGAAAACGCTCAGGTCCAATACATCTGGTAGGTGGAGTATTGGATCCAGAAGTATCACCTTCACCTCCTCGTTTTTTTGTTTCGGTGTCCCTCCATGTGGGTGCTTCCTCTCATCTGGTCATGGCATATCTGGATTCTGGGGCTGCTGGCAATTTCATGGACTGGAGAACTGCATCTTCGTTGGGACTTACCCTTTCGCCCCTTGCCACGCCAGTATCGGCAATTGATGGCACTGTTCTCCCAGGGGGCCCTATCCGCTTCCAGACCCTCCCCGTTAAGATGTCGGTAGGGACACTCCACCAGGAGTGGATGTCCTTCTTTGTTTTGCCTAAGGCCTCAGCCCCCATCGTACTGAGCCTTCCTTGGTTACGGCTCCATTCTCCACACGTGGACTGGACTTCTGGGCAAATCGTGGCTTGGGTTCCCTCCTGTTCCTCGTCTTGCCTACTCAAGGTTGCCCCGAAAGTGAAACTTCCTGTTGCCACCACCTCTGTATCTCCTGTTCTTCCCAATGCGTGTAGAAAATTCTGGGATGTGCCCAGCAACAGTCAGGTTGATACGCTCTCTAGGTCATTTGGCACTCTGGATGAGCAGTCCACCTGTGAGCCTGAGCCTATCTGTCCGACCTCATGCGTCCTTGCCCAGTCTACCACCTTGGAGTCAAAGACTCCTCCGGGCAAGACCTTCATCCCCACTGAGTTAAGAGCCAAATTTTTTTGTTGGGGACATGATTCCAAGAGGGCTTGTCATGTTTGTACCCGGTCTGACTCCTCCATGCAAGCTTCTGCTGGTCTTCGCTTACCCTTGTCCACTTCTAAGAAACCATTAGTCCTCAAGAGCTCCTCTTGTCCTCCCCCTACCTCTGTTCTGGTCTCTGAGGATTATCAGAAGTACGAGGCTAGCCACATTCTGGATTCTCGCCTCTGTAAAGGCATCCTTCAGTACCTCGTGCATTGGAGAGGGTTTGGTTCTGAGGAGAGGTTGTGGATTCCTGCATCTGAGGTATTTGCGCCTCATCTTGTGGAAAGGTTTAATTTGAGGTTTCCCTCCAGGCCTGGACCCAAGCGGGGGAGGCCTCATAAGAGGGGGGTACTGTCATGAAACCATAGTAAACATTCTGTCATGTAACCAGCAAACACGTCTTATCAGTTGCCTACCTTTGCTGCATGTGTCCAGTTAGAGGCTGGGCCTCCCTCGCCTGTGTACTTTGGTAGGCTCTCCTCAGCTGAGCTCCACCCCAGGCCTTCATTTGTAACAGGATAGAATACCTGGCAGTGTAAGGCCTCATTGCTGACCAATCTTTGTCCGTGTTTGGCTTGTGTGCGATAGTCTCCTTCGGTTGCTTTGAGTCTTATCCGTGTTCTGATCCTTGGCTTGTCTGACTATCCCTTCCTGCTTGATACCTCGATCTTCGGCTTGTCTTCGTTTTTTCCTGTCTTCTGGTTGTCTGTTCACTATTCTTCTGACTATTCTTACTGTTCCTGTGCTGCTGCTTCCCCTCTACCACCTGGGGCCAGGCCGAGCTTGAGCTAGGAGACCCTGGGGGCAGCGACCTGGATCCAGTTGCAGCCAAATCCATCCCCACCACTAGAGGCTCTGGTGAACACCCACTGGCTCTAAGATTCCGCCCCCTGGGGAAACCGATGCACTAGCTCCCAGAGTTTCAGTGTCTGTGCTCTAGGGAGCCCTCTCCTCGTATCAGCCGGTACTACTTAGCAGCAGTCAGCCATAGGTCCACAATCTTGTGGTGCGCTACACTCCCTTGATGCGATTCGCACTCCAGTGGTACACACCTGTCACCAGACCCCATTAGAGTTGTGACAAGGGGATCGTAATGGGATGCCACATAAGAGTCCCCTTTCAAAAAGGTTTGATCAGAGTGGGGAGACAATCTCTGGAAACTAATGACAAGAGCAGCAATGTGGCCCATGATGGTACAAAGGGTCTTACGGTGGTTCTGACTTAACCACCATGAAGAAACTTTTTGGGGAAAGCCTTTGGACATACACCAAATAAATACACCTTCCACCTCTGGTGAAATTGAAAGTAGACTTCCTAGTTTTTAGCATTGTAGGGATGACATTCTCATTTGTGACCATTTCCCAGAGTCCACAATGCATCTACAAAAGCCCTACTAGGTGAGCATACCATACTCCCCTGTGCAAAATCAGGGCTATGAGAGCCACAGGAATGCCCTTTAAAATAGTAATGCAAAACAATTGAGGAAAAAGCTTCAGGGGCCGGAAGGCATATATCAAGGTGCACTGATCCCACAGAGCTTCTAGTGCAGTGATGGCGAACCTTGGCACCCCAGATGTTTTGGAACTACATTTCCCATGATGCTTAACTACACTGCAGAGTGCATGAGCATCATGGGAAATGTAGTTCCAAAACATCTGGAGTGCCAAGGTTCGCCATCACTGTTCTAGTACATCCACTGCTTCTACCAGTGGATCCTTGGACCTGGATTCAAATATGTCTAGTTTGTTCTTGAATATGGAGGTCAGGAGCTCCACATCCAGCATCTACCACCTACGACATAGGTTTTTGAACACCTGATAAAATCTGCCTGTCAACAGTCTACCCTGGGGATGTACATGGCTGACAGAGCTGGAACATGATGTTCAGCCTAAGACAGGTTTCGCTCTACCTCTTTTGTGGTAGCGGGACTTGTTCCTCTCTGATGATAGATGTAGCTTGTTGGTGGATTTGGCAAACTTGGAATTCTAGGTCTTGTGGGTGGAAGGGGAGCCAAACTTGGGAGGGTCTTGATGTGGAAGTTGAAGCTGTACTGAAGCGAGATGCTTCTAAGAAGTAGTAAAGGGGAAGGACTTGTGCATCTGTTACTTAGCTTGAAGGTGGGGGTGCAGTGCTGTGCGGCGGAATAACACACCCAGTCACAGTGCAATGAAAGAACTTATATTGAAATAATGCAGAAACAGTTAACAACCCAGTGGGAAGGCAGCCCAACCAGGAACACTCAGTTCCAACAGCGTGTAGAGAGCAGATGGTAGTAGACTATCGGCGTCTGTAGAGGGGAAGAATGTGACCTGGCAGTCTTGAGCCCAACAAGCTGGTGTCCAGAGAAGTTGCGAGCCCTATGCTTTCCCTCCTCGTCAGGACCCTTTCCCTGCCACTAGTGCTGTCTCTAACAGGTGGGATACATATCCCTACTCTATCAACTCGCAAATGGCCGCCAAGCCTGGGAGCCAGGATCTGCCTAACCCAAGATGGCAGCTAGAGTGACATGGGGTGGCAGCATCCATTTGAATGCTTCCCCAGTGACCCAGAACACCATAGAGGAACGATGTTCCTCTTGACTTCCTCTCCAACTGTGGTGCTGCTACGTAGAGTGCCACCTGCAGTGGAAAAAGTAGACTGCACCTGCCAATACTGCCCCTTTAACAGATGCCACCCACGGCATCACAACAACATGGTAACAGCAATAATACTGGAAATAAAAGCACAATTACAGTACAATTACTGCAGAACAATAAAAAAATTCAACCAACATAATCAGAATATCTTGCAGGGATCTGTCCATAGTTAGAACACAAAGGGGGCCGGCTTGCTTGATTCTCCATAGAGTCACTTGGTAAAGGCTGCAGACAGACACTCAGGTGCCCCAGGTAGCAGGGGATCAGATGTCTCTTCCACTTCCTCCTCACCTGGGCTCCAGGTTGAATCCTTCAATGTGTCAGTACTGTTATTGTTACTGGATGTTGTGGATGGGCCTTTCGGGCTCTCAACTTCTACATTGCTAGGCTCGGGACTGTGGTAATCCAGAGGGTAGATCAAGAGGGGTGGCAGGTACCAGTCAGTTGGAGCTTCACACACACTGGGAGAAGATCCATGGCGTCAAACGCCTCCCAGCCATCAATGGGTTTCCTGACTCAGTCCTCACTTAGCACACAAGGTCTCAGGAAATTTCGATGCAGTCACTTCCTCGCGGTTTAAGGCCCATAAGAGAACAGATCAAATACAGGGGTAGGAAGGAAAGGCTGCCCCACCTCTTGATATGGGGTGCTTTTCCACTTGAGCTCTAGCTTGCTTCCTCGGATTTGCTTAGCATTCTTCACCAACACCTGGTCCACATTTTTCATGTGGTCTTCAAATGTCTTGGAAAAGAGGATGATGTCATCAAAATAAACAAATACAGTCTTGAAATTAAAGTCCATAAGACATCTCTCTATTAAGCGTTGAAAAGTACTAGGAGTATTACTGAGGCTGTGGAGCATGCGGTTAAATTTGAATAGTACCAAAGGGGTGATAAAGACAATCTTCTCCCGATCTTGGTCCCGCACTGAGACTTGCCAGTAGCCGCTGGCCAGGTCTAGGGTGGAGAAGAACTTGGCTTGTCCAAGGGCTGTCAGAGATTCCTCGACCCCAGGAAGTGGGTTGGTGTCCCAGTGGGTTCATGTGTTTAGCTTACGGTAGTCTACACAAAACCATGTGCTTCCATCCTTTTTTCACACCAGGACAACCAGAGGGGCCCATGGACTGCGGCTTTCTTTGACTACCCCCCTCTGAAGCATATTGTGGAGTAACTCCTTAACCTCTTGGCACAATGCTGAGGGAATGTGAGGGTACAACCCCTGGATGGGCATTGCGTCCCCCTGTGTGTATGGGGTGGTTGATGGCTTTGGTGAACCCATAATGCTCTTGACTGGTGGCAAACACTAGCAGGGTGTTTTTCCAGCAGCTGATAAAGCAGTGTCTGTTGGGGTAGGTAAAAGTCTTTGAAGGGACGGTCCAGTTGCTCTAGTAGAGACCTGTACTGGGTTTCCTCCAGGGAGGCCATAGCTGACTGCAGATAGGCAAAGATCCCTTCCACCCCTGGTTGGGCCAGGGGTATTAACCCCTGGCCCAACCAAGTTGATACAGTGGCGAGGCACCGCATAGAGATCAACCAGAATGGCGTGTCTGGGCAGGGTTATTGGCGTAGTTTCCAGGTTGACAAGTTGCACCAGGACTCCTCCTCGTTGGACCTTGGATAGGGTCTGGCCCACCAGCCACTCTCCTGATGTCACTGGATTTGTGAGGGGTTCAACCATAATGGTGGCCCCCTGTAATTTTTTTGTGGGCCCCAACAGGGAGTGACCAGACCACTTCTTGTAAGGGTGCCAGGAGCAGCTTTTGCTTGGGGGGTGTACAGATTACCCCTACTTGCTTCGATTGCTTCTTGGTAGCTCTACGATGGACCTCGCAGGCCTGGAGTACTCGGAGCCACATGGCTCGCAGTTTGCAACCACATTCTCGCTGGCCCGAGTGTTCATATTTGGCCAACAAGCGGAGCAAGTCCAGGTCCTTCAAGGCATTCATGCCCAGCACAACAGGCACTGCTGGGTTGACTGGGCCGTGAGTCACTACTACCCCTACCTGCTCCACCATCTGGCTTTCGATTTGAATCCTCAAACAGGTGATGCCTTCAATCAGGATGTGCAGATTATTGCCCGCTCAGAGGGATAGCCAGCAGGGGTCTAACTGTTCTCATGCTCCAAATCTCTGTACGTAGAAGTCATACTCCATAACTATGACCTCTGACCCGGCGTCAAACCGGCATGGAACTTCTTGCACTTTAACTCAGATGGCTACCACAGGGCTCGGTGCAACCATGCCCTCTGACTTGCTGGGACTTTGGGTTGTTTGTCCCGGGGGCTGTCCCTCTGCCCTGGCAGTCAGTAGTTTAAAGACGACCTGGAGGGGTTTCAGAATCCTGACTTTCCACAGTTCTTGAATATATGTCCATAGCAGCCGCAGGGGTGAAGGTGCCAGGGCCTTCTCTTTGAAAAATGCAGGTTCAAATTTCTTGGTCACTGCTACCGTCGCATCCGTTTCCTCCTGTTCTTGTACGACTGCGTCTACCATCAAACTGTGAAAGGAAATGGCAGGTTGCACCTTAACTTTCTCTTGGCCCTCTAGACAGGGACAGCCTTCAGGCCTGTTATGAACTGATCCCTTAATATGTGTTATATGAGTCAGTGATGTCAGCACAGCCTTGCCCATCCCTCTTCTCCAGGCTCCTCTACAGGTTCTGCATGGCTACCTCGTAATGGGTGAGATTCTCCTCCTCCTGCTGCATCCTTAAGAAGAACCTTCGCATCAGGTTCGGGAGCTGTATCTTCTCCCCAAACAGACCCACCAGGTGTGATACAATCTGTTCCAGGGTAGCTTGGTCATGCTCTGGCAGTGCCATCACCGTGTGGCAGGTCATCCTCTAGGGCATTAATAGCCAGTTCTGCCACCAGCCGGGTCAGAAACTCATACAGGCACGTGGCACTCTCCGGTCTCTCCTCCCACTCTGCCGAGGTAATGTTAGAACCCTTGAACTTCAGTATTAGCTAAGGTCAATACTAGCAGAGCCATGCTGGAGCCATGCAAAGGTAAGGCAGTCCAACTAGTTCCAACAGGGTGTTGAGAGCAGAAGGTAGCCGACTATCAGTATCTGTAGAGAGGGGAAAAATGTGGCTTGGCCGCCTTGCGCCCAACAGGCAGGTGTCCAGGGAAATTGCGAGTCCTACTTCTTCCCTCCTCATCAGGAGCCTTTGCCTGTCACTAGTGCTGTCCCTAACAGGTGGGGTACATGTCCCTACTCTACCAATTTGCAAATGTGCGCTTAAAAAGGCTCTGCCTGACCCAAGATGGCAGCCAGAGTCACATGGGGTGGCAACATCCAATTGGATGCTTCCCAGTGACCCAGGAAACTATAAAGCAACTATGTTCCTCTTGACTTCCTCTTCAACTGTGGTGCTGCTGAGGAGAGCACCACCTGCAGTGGAGAAAATAGACTGCACCTACCTACAAGCTTCTTCCTCTGGGGGAGAGGTATACACTTACACCCAGTAGCATCCTTAATGACCTATCTTTTCAGGTCCAACTTTGACCTGAAAAGAAGACGTTGTTCCTTCCCCTTCTCCCTTGTAGACCTAAGCACATAGAATCTTGTTTGACTATTTTCAATTTATGAGTGCACAACACCAACAAGCATTTGAGAGCAGCAAAAACCCTATCAGGGTGCATACGATCTTCAAACAGAAACACCACAAAAAGAGAGTGTGAAGAGAAGGTTTTGGAAGCCTTAGAGTGCCGTGAAGGACCCAAGGACAGAAACAGTGCTGGTATAAGTGACAGACCTATGGTAGGAGGCTAGACCTTGAGTACTCATGGGCAGGTGGAAGAGAAGCTCAAGCCCAGAGGTCTGCAGTCAGGAAGTAGTAACAGATCAGGGATCAAAGTTCCACACTGATCTTGTACCAGAAGCAGCAGCAGGGAGATGCTTCCTCTAATCTGTCTAGCGGGAAAGAAGGATCAAAGTGCATGCAACACTTCATCCAGTAGAATGATGCCAGTGTTCAGTCTCACAGCATTATACTGGCAGAAAAAAAGAAGGATATAAATTAAGAGCCCAGCGACTAATAAAAATGTGGGAGCTCCCGATGCCAGGACCAAATAACCTACTTACAGAAGTGACTCTTTAGAGACAAAGTAAGCACAGAGCCAATGCTAACAGCTCTAGACCTGAGAAAAGCTCCACATCTAACAGCATAAACCAGTCTGGAAAAGTGCCCAGTGCCCAATGGTCACTTCCAGGATCCCCCTGTGATCTCCAGTCTATTGGGTTTTGGTCACAGTAAGACCAAAAGTTGAGACAGAAGACAACTGTGCTGAGTAGTTGTGAGAAAGTGAAGAGACCTACTGCAGCTACATTGACATGAAAAAATACATACAAAAAAAAAAGATACAAAATGTCAAAAGTATTACCACAGTAATATTGTTTTGTTTTGTCCCTCATAACATTGTTGTATTACCTGTTAATCCTGCCAGTAGATCCATTATTTTTATAGAAAGTCCCATTCTCAGCTGCCAAGTGAGCCTAGCAGCCATTAAAGAAGGTCTCAAAGGGAGTTAAAACTGACTGATATCAACAGATATTTTTTGAATATTTGCTTACACCAATACTACGTGCCCAACTGCAATTATAAAGCAAAAAAAATTATCTACCTACACTTTAGAATTTGGGTTTACATACACTTAAATCTGTGAAACATAGATGTCCATTCTCCTGGAACACTAGCAAAAAAACATGCTGGTCGTGGGAGGGTTATCCCAGGGCAAGGCTGCTGTTTTTGTTTTGTTTGACAATGTCCCATCCTCCTGTAGGCAGCAGTGACTTCCTGTGTCCCTCACGGATAAGAAAGAACTACATTTTTATGAATTACGTTTTTCCTGTCACAAGCCTGGGCACCTCAAACTGAGTCTATTTTTTTAAAAATGCATATACTTATTCTGGCTTAACTGTAGGATTAGGAGGGTTTACCTTGAAATGACTACATCTCGCCCTCTGCTGAAGGAGCAGGATAATCCCAGTAAACTGGGGACTGTTTGCAGTGTGTGCCTAACTTGCTCCTAGAATTTGATGTGTAAGCAGAAAACACATACGTACTGTTGACATCCAGCCGAATTAAAAGAGAGGTGTTTCCCACAGCATTAGAGGCCATACACCGGTACAGTCCGCTGTCCTTGCCCCACTCAGTTCCTCGCACGGTCAGGTTCGACAAGCTGTCTTCCTTGAATATACCATACTTCTGGGAATCAGAGATTATCTCCTGGTTGTTGTTGTCATACCAGGTGATATCTGAGCTTGGAGTTGCTGATTTCAAATTGCAAATCATATAGACACTATTTCCCTCTAAAATGGAGTTTGCCATGGATGGGGAGTCAAGGACTGGAGCCTCTGAGGAAAAGAAGGTGCATGGTATTTACAAATACAGTGAAAGACAAGGAAGCAACGCAGATGGAAAAACAGAGACTTGAGGAAGTGATGGAAAAGGGAAGATTGAAAGTGAGAAAGGATGATCAATAGAAAGGTAGGAGAGTGGAGAAGCAAGAGAGAGAGAGAAAGAGGAATGAAGGAGATGGAAATAGAGGGTGAAAGTGCGCAGGATGGAAAGAGAGAGTGAGATAGAAAGAAGTAAGGGAAGCAGAATGAGAGAAAGTGGAAGAGATGGAGAGCAAGAGAGGGACAAAGTAAAGCCCCTTTCACATGGGCGACCAGGGAGATGGTAAAACAGGCGCTTGATATGCATTTTACCACTACCACCCTCCAACTGCCCACTTACAAGCAAACATGGTGCCACAAGGAAGAGTACACATTGCCATGGCCCCGATGCATTGTGGCAATTTTTTAGCTATGCTAACACTACATGCAGCTGCCACCTGTCAAAACCATTCCAAAAGAAGACAAATACACATATTGTACATTGTATGAGCTTTTAATAAACCTTCCCAAATAACTGTGAACATCTTGGGTATTATTTTCTCCAGTTTCATTGCCAAGACCCCTATGTATTGATTTATTTCAAAATATGACCCTGAGGAACTTTGATGCTACATGTGATGAAAAAAATCTCATCCTTCGAAGTCATACATTATTGATCTTACCAAGTTGGATATGACACTCTGTCTGTTCTGTTATCATGGGATGAAGGGCGGCACAGGTGAATAATTTGCCATTGTATGTTCGGTCGGGTTTAAAAACATAGATGTTTGAGGACTGTTTAATATCTCCAACCTCGCCATAATTCCATGCCAGTGTAATATGTGGTAAACCACCTGTCCATTCACACGTTAGCATTATAAATTCGTTCAGTTTGGTGGCAACTGCTGAACAGTTTGGGCCGCCTGAGGGCATCACTGACAAACAAGAAGATATGCAATGGATTACAAACTACAGTGGATTACAACATTGCTATATACAGAATTTTACAGTATAGTAAACATGAGGGTAAGTACAGTCATAGAAGAACTTCCAAGTAACACACCTAGCATCACAGAAAGCCTATTACAGAAAAAACATCTCTGACGCCCTCTCACACCAATCTATGAAGAGTTGTTCAGTCTACACTGTAGTGTGCTGTCAACATGATTATTACACTGTAGATTCCAAGGACAGCATAAACAACTTTTCTGTTGGATTAACCGCTTGCTGCTGGGTGTATATCTTTAACCTGCACCTCAAGATAATATTACTTGCTCTACCATCTCTATTGTTTGCATCTGCCTCAGTCCAAGAGGCTATTGAGAAGTGCCGGATTAATGCCCCCATATAAAGAGTATTATATTATGTTATTATACAGGATTTATATAGCGCCAACAGCTTGCGCAGCACTTTACAGATTAAAGCATTTCAAGATACTGGTTTATCCAAAATGGCCACTGCAGTCATAGACAATGACACTGCCTCTTCCAGGGGTGTCAAATGCAATTTCATTGCGGGCCCCATCAGTACTATGGTTGTCCTTTAAAGTGGTTGTCAACTCATGACAACCACTTTAAACTACAGGTAAACCTACAATAAGGCTTACCTTTAGGTTCAGGAAATATCTCCTAAACCGGTTTAGGAGATATCCCCCTGTATCTGCATGTGCCAACGTCATCGGCACATGCACACTGAAGAATCGACATCTTGGGGTAGCCCGGGGTGCCGTTTCTTCTGTATTCGTGCTGTAAATGACGGCTCCTGTGCGCATGCGGGGGAGTGACGTCAGCGCAGCTCCGCCAATCACAGCGCTGGAGCCCGCGCTGTGATTGGACGGGGCCGCAGACCCGGAAAAAGGATGTCACATGACACAGCGGTGTGCCGAGACCGCAGCAAAAGCTTTGTTCCAAGGCAAGTGTTTCATAATGAGCTATTATGCACTGCATACTAGCTCATTATGCCTTTGCTTTGCAGGGTTTTTTTTTGGGGGGTGGGGGTTGGGGGCGGCTTTACAACCACTTTAAAGGGCCGGTAATATTTGTAGGACTATATAAATTAATGTGGGGTTCTTTGATCTCATATTTTAATATCAATAGCATGCAGGAACTCAACCAGCACCCCCCCCCCCCGCCAAACTGCATCGAACGGTGGTTGTGGCCAAACTGCTCCAACAGTGGGAGGATCTTAAAGGAGAAGTTCACCTTTGTTCACTTCTTTTTTCTAAATTCCTGCTCCCCTATGTATCAATATAGCATTCATGTCATTTTTTTGCAAAAAGATCAATGCTTTCCATTAATTCTACAGACACTTACTTTACTTTGTCCTCATCCATGTTTCCAGATGCATCCATTTGTAATGTCTTACTTCCTGGACAGACTACAGGCGGACCCCGGGTTACAAACAAGATAGGGACTGTAGGTTTGTTCTTAAGTTGAATTTGTTTGTAAGTCAGAACAGGTATATTTTTTAAGTGTAGCTTCAGCCAAAAAGAAAAATTAAGCTTTTTGGATAGCATAGGGAAGGGTTAACACCCCTGTAATGTTTGTTTTGCTGTCTATGTTTCTGTTCAGAAGATTTCACCTCACTTCCTGTCCCAATGATAATTGGATTTTGAAAATTTTGGGTTGTTATGGAAACAAGGATTGGTGATAAAGCATCAGTGGAGACACCTTTTTCCCATAATAACTCTTACAGGAGTGAATTTCCCTTCCTAGGGGTAGATTTACTCTCACTTCCTGTTGTCTACCTCCGTTTGTAAGTAGGAGTCGTTTGTAACTAGGTGACCGCCTGTATAGGTCATGACACAGGAAGGAGTAGACCAGCTGACCTCATTAGCACACAGCTGGCACCATCCACCCTCTGTATCTGTCGTTTTGTTTGTAATGTCCCCACAATTGGGAAGGGATACGATAGGTTTTTCGAATTAAAAAGAAAAACCGACTTCGATGTGAATTTTTTATATGGACAAGACTGAATGTTTGTTTAAGTTGAATTCTTGTTTGGATGTCAGGGATAGAACAAACATTGGGCCCCAGGCGGACATCAG
>BLSH010277349.1:1323801-1337488 GCA_018402905.1 Glandirana rugosa
CATAAACTAGGGGAGACGCAGTAAAGACTAGCGGCGATATTTGTTTTTTTCTCGCTGTTAAAACTTTTTTTTCAAAATTGTCGCTCTTTTTTTGTTTATAGCGGCGATCAGAAATGACGCAGAGGGGATCAAATACCACCAAAAGAAAGCTCTATTTGTGGGAAAAAAAGGACGCAAATTTTGTTTGGGTACAACATCGCACGACCGCGCAATTGTCATTCAAAGAGCGACAGCGCTGAAAACTGAAAATTGGTTCGGGCAGGAGGGGGGTTTAAGTGCCCAGTAAGGAAGTGGTTAAGCATGGCATGAGTACAATCCTACATTCCTAGTTTGTTAGAAAGCAAATTCAACTGTTTAACTGTTCTGCAGCTGAACCATCATACACCCCCCCCCCCCCGTTCCCATGTGGTTTGAGCCACACTACTGATGTGCCAGCAGAAGTCCTATGAAAGTCCTGCAAACAGAAGCAAATATTGAAGAAAAGGGGTTCCCTTAGATTTCACAGAGAAGTTCAACTTTCAATTCAAGATAACTGCTAGTGATTTTTCCAGTACTCTGCGGTTACAGGTCATGTTTTAAGGACGGTAAAAACAATTTTCACATCTGCAAACCATGGACAAGGGCTATTTAAATGTAGAAGTATGCTTGTACATTAGGGCAGACTTCCCCTCCATATCATCACTTCCTCCAGAGCTACTGACATCTTCTCTTGGTCTCCTTCTACATCTTCCATGGGGCAGCCAATGATCCTGTAGCTCCTGCGCATGGGTGTTGGAGTTACATTGTCCCAGCATCTAGCTCCATTCTGGCCATCTTACGGATGTTGGGCCAGGCACTCCATGCACATTAGGCTGCACTGCATACATGTCACAGGCAGTGAACCCTAATAAAATATTTGATGGTAGACAGATAAAGTTGTTTCTTGCCACTAAAAATGGAGGCCTTATTTACATGGCCGCCTTTTGAAATGCATACCAGGTGTAGGTCAGCAGATTCTGATTTACCTCAATAGTACAGTGCAGATGGCAGTTTGGAGGCCATGTTTGACCTGCTTTGCGTTTCTCTGAAGTCTCTTCTACCTAAAATTTTGCCTACTAACCAGTAACGAAACTAGAACCTTCAGGGCCCCGGCGCAAGGACCATGAAGGTGGCCCTGACCCCTGGCTGGGGCCTTTCCCTCTGAGCCTGGTGGCGGAACAAGTCACAAGTGCGATCTTTGTGACCCTGGTAGTTCCGCCACTGGGTGCAGCATTTAAAGTGGTTGTCAACCTGTGACAACCACTTTAACCTACAGGTAAGCCTATAATAAGGCTTACCTGTAGGTGCCCTGCATATCTCCCAAACCTGCATGGTTCAGGAGATATGCAGTGTTTTGCATGTGCCAACGTCATGTCGGCACATGCGCAGTGAAGAAGCGGTCTCCGCGCTGTTTCTCCACTGACCCTGTGCCGTGACTGGCGGCTCCCGCGCACATGCGTGGGAGTGACGTCACGCGACTCCGGCCAGTCACAGAGCCGGAGTCGCAGCCCCAGAAGGAAGAGGGGCAGAAGATGGACGCGGAATGGAGCGGGGACATCGCTGGACGCCGCAGGCTTCGTTTGCAGGTAAGTGGCACATAATGGGCAACTATGTGATGCATAGTAGCCCATTATGCTTCTACTTTACAGGGTTATATTGAGAAAGTAAACCCAATCTAGGTTTACTTCCTCTTTAAGTACTTGTTGGAAAACGATTGGAAAAACTGCAATGGTTAGGGGCTACTCAGACATGATATATGACCTACAGCTGCAAAACTACCTGTAATGTAGTCCTACATAGAATGTTGTGAAGGGTGTCAGAATACATTGTATTTGTTTCTTCCAAACATTTGGTTTTAAATATTTAGCAAGTGTCATTTTGAAGGTCATCTTTAATCGTGCATGATGCTGTACTGTTTGCTTGCTACCATAGTGACAGGCACAAGTGACAATTAGAAACTCACATCACTGTCACGCCAAACTCTTTCAGGATCTGATCTCCATATAGCAGCCATGCAGAAAATAAGTAGTTATCAACAGGGAGGACTATGTCACACTGGTGATCCTTTTGCTGGTAACCCTTCACCCACATCAGCATAATAGAAATGTAACTATTACTTTACCTAATGGAGGGCTCAACTGTAAGTAGATGGAGGCTGCAGTATATTCTCCAACCCGAAGGTAGCCCTTTCTTCAGGCTGGCTTAAAGTGGGAGTAAACTCTGACTTGTAACTATAGGTAAGCCTATAATAAGGCTTACTTATAGGTACTCTAAATATCTCCTAAACGTGCACCACTTAGGAGAGATTTACTGTACATGCAGTCGGTGACGTGACGGACACATGCGCTCTGATTGAACGGCCATCCAGGCCATTCCTTCAGAGTCCTGTGCCGTAAACAGCTGTGCACGGGAGTGATGTCATCGCAGCTCCGGCCAGTCACACAGCCGGAGTCCGGGAACCCAGAGGAAAAACTGGGTGAAGGTGGAAGCGGCTGCAGCGGCGACAACAAGGAGCTGGAAGGCTTAGTTTTCAGGCAAGTTTTACATAATGTTGGACGTCAAAGAGAGCTATAGACCGACTCAAAACCCAAGTACCCTATAGTCTAATTACTCAAATCTGCGCTTCGTATGCTATTATCAATGATGAAACTATATTGTAAAAGAATATATGTTATAAAACAGAAAATAACAGCAGCTGCTTAAAATAAAACACAATGACTAAAACAGCACCATGAAATCAGAAAGTCAAACGACACCAGAATAAATGGTCCCAGCAGCGCTCATAAATGACTTGTAATAAAACACAGTCTTTCTATTGATTATAAATGGTTCTCTCAATGTCATAAACATTCGTCCATTATGGGTCTCTATGCTGGGGAACAGGATCACTTCAAAGACTTTATCCTTCACCACACCTCGTGAATAGACATGGAGGTAGAATCCCCCCAATGTGGAAAAACTCACCAGAGGTAAGTCAAATCAGCGCCTTAGGTGAATACACTGCAATCAAATCCACTTCGGTTTCAGATCGTCTTTGGGTGTATGGGAACCAACCGATGATTACCGTGCGGGATTACCTTAGAAAAACAGCGCTCACATAGTGCATGATCCATAAAATTTATTTAGGTAAAGCTTTGGGTAAAATCCACCCGCCCCAACAGATGTACACTTACAAGATATAATATAAAAGACAGCAATGCAACATAATCCACTGTGTGTTAACACGCTAGCTCACCGCTCTCCTGGTACACGGAGCTGTAGCCGCGAGATACACACTACCTTGTGATGATTGACAACCGTGTGGTCACGCCCTGACGCGTTTCGTCATTCCTTCGTCATAGGCCCTCTGACGAAGGAATGACGAAACGCGTCAGGGCGTGACCACACGGTTGTCAATCATCACAAGGTAGTGTGTATCTCGCGGCTACAGCTCCGTGTACCAGGAGAGCGGTGAGCTAGCGTGTTAACACACAGTGGATTATGTTGCATTGCTGTCTTTTATATTATATCTTGTAAGTGTACATCTGTTGGGGCGGGTGGATTTTACCCAAAGCTTTACCTAAATAAATTTTATGGATCATGCACTATGTGAGCGCTGTTTTTCTAAGGTAATCCCGCACGGTAATCATCGGTTGGTTCCCATACACCCAAAGACGATCTGAAACCGAAGTGGATTTGATTGCAGTGTATTCACCTAAGGCGCTGATTTGACTTACCTCTGGTGAGTTTTTCCACATTGGGGGGATTCTACCTCCATGTCTATTCACGAGGTGTGGTGAAGGATAAAGTCTTTGAAGTGATCCTGTTCCCCAGCATAGAGACACATAATGGACGAATGTTTATGACATTGAGAGAACCATTTATAATCAATAGAAAGTTTTACATAATGTAATAGCATGCGACATTACCTTTCAGGTTAGAAAAAAAACACTCAGCAGTTTAGAACCGCTTTAAGCCCATTGAGGACTGACTGTCCCCCTCTAGAGGCTCCAGGCCGCCATTTTGGACAGGATGGCAATCCTGTTGGATATTGAAATTCTGCAAGATTTAGGCAGCCATCTTAACTCAGAATAATTCCATAAATAGGAGATTCTGCGTCATTAGTTGTGCCCGGAGGGTAGAGAAAAGATGGGGATAGAGCCCCTGCTGAGTAGGGAGAGAGTAGGAGTAGCATTAGGCAGGGGTACCTGTCGAGGAGGGAAATAACAGGTTTCCCATCACAGGGTGTTTCCTCTGGTAGCCAGATATCTGTAAGATCTTTGGAGATCATTGAAATATCATAGCCCTTTTTGAGCGAAGTGCTTCTCTGGCCATCTGTGGTATGTAAGTGCTTGATTTATTACTATTGGAAAGTGCATTGTGGATACACAGTGCCCTCTTCTGCCTAAAGAAGTGCTTGACTTGCAACATATATGGTGCCAATGCTGTAAATTGCCTTATTTCTGTTGTCATTCAATTTCTACAATATAAACAAAGTTTACAGTATACATGTATGTTTACTCAATTCTCAGGTACACTGATTAGATCCTGCCTACACAGCTCACTAGCTGAAATGCTGCAGAATCTCAATTGCTAGTGAGGGAGCAAGTACAGAGCAACACCTTTCAGGGAAGCAAGGTAATAAAACTTAAGTGAAGAAGACTGATATTAGCAATACCGAGTCTTCACAATTGAACTGCATATTGAGATGCTTTTTAAAGTATAACTAAAGCCAAAACTTTGAGGTTTTTGTAGCACCCTCTTAGGTAGGTGCTAGAGAGAGTGCATAGTTTTGGGTCTCTCTGCATACCAGGGAGGCTATTAGGTAAATTTAGGTGTTCTCTGCCTACCAGGGAGCAGTGATCCATTGATAGGGTCTGCTCATTTTGCTCAGGTGCTGCTCCTGTTATCTGCCTGGTACAATAGGACGAGGCATATTGGACAGTGGGAGGAAACCTGACAAGTGGGAGCATAGGCATAGTTACAGCCCTGGCCATTGGCAGAAGCAGGTGCCTCAGGGCATGCTGGGTGACTGTATATATGCCAAGGGCACATGTGCTCGGGGTCTTCGGCTGGAGACTGGTTCTCGGAGGGAGGGGGCTGTTGCCCCTCCTCTGTACAGGCTGCCACGTGGCCTCAGGTGGTCGACCTGAGGGCTAGAATTGAGGAAGCTGCAACCCAGATATCCTGCAGAGCTGACTAGGAGGGAGAAGCATCTAGAAGGATCTGTTTCTGGCTACAGTGAGTACAGACGTGCATCTAGGGCAGTGCTTCTCAACCTTTTTTCGGTCAAGGCACCCTATAAAATTATGAACAGTCTCGGTGCACCCCATTATAAAATGTAAAAAATGATTCTAATAATTTTACACAATTCATCATCAATATACATAGGGCACCCAACGTCCTATGATTTATTCTTCCAAATCCAATATACGTTTGCACACTGGTACTGACTAGTATTCCAATGTTTCTCTTCTCCCTCAGTTTTTCTCCATCAATTAGCTAATGAAACCCAGTGCTGACAGAGAGGGGCAGGGGAGGATCATTGGTTGTTAGGACACCAGTGCCTAGAAGGTTGTAATGGTGCAGAATGAAAACCTGGGGCTATATGCAACTAAAAGGCAAGCTTGATCCACCTGCTGGCTTGTAAACAATTTTGGGTCATTTTTAGCCATTTTGCCAAGGCACCCCTGAAGAAACCTCAAGGCACCCCAGGATGCCTGGGCTCCCTGGTTGAAAAAGGCTGGTCTAGGGGCCTGTTCTGTGAGAGCCATCCCTTCAGGCTAGAGAAGTCAGTGGACGGTTGTCAGCTAAAGGGGATACTAGTGAGTGTCCTGAAGAAAAGTGTGCATTGAGTCTGCTGCCAGAGCAAGCAAAGGACTTATCTTCCCACACGATCATAGTGTGGTACAGCAGCGAATCTGCTATCCAGACCAATTTATTGTGGTCAAGTGAGAGTTGTCCTCATTTGTGCATAGTTTAGGTTGGAGTATCCCCCTTCTCCTATTCAAGTTCTACCAATAAATACAAAAAAAAATCTGCCCGCGATTTCAAAGCAGTGAGGTGTGAATGACAAATCGCAGAAAGCACATTTGGCATGCCATTCATATGAATGGCACCTAAAATCGTAGTGCAGTTACTCCCATGATTGTCACATGATACCGCACAGCGATTTTAGGTGCTATTCAAACGAATGCCCTGTCATATGTGCTTTCTTCGATTTGAATTTCACACCTCACCACTTTGAAATCGCGGGCAGAATCGTGGCAAATCTGCCGCGTTTAAAAACGCTGAGATGTGAATGCAGCCTTAAAGTGGTTGTCAACTATTGACAACCACTTTAAACTACAGGTAAGCCTGTAATCAGGCCATTCGCCACATGCACAGTGAAGAAACGGCCTCCAATCACGCGACTCCGGGGAGTCACAGCGCCGGAGTTTGCGGCCCCGGAAGGAAGAGGGGCAAAGATGGACGCTCCCTGCTGTGGGGACAGCGTGGGCGGCGATGGCAGGTGAGTGGCACATAATAGTCTAGTATGTGATGCATACTAGCCTATTATGCTTCTACATTGCAGGGTGAATAAGAGGAAGTAAACGCATTCCGGTTTACAGCAGGGTTTACTTCCTCTTTAACCACTTCACCCCCGGAAGAATTTCCCAGTTTAGGTCCAGAGCACTTTTTGCAATACGGCACTGCGTCGTTTTAACTGACAGTTGCGCGGTCGTGCGACGTTGTACCCAAAGAAATTTTCGTCCTTTTTTCCCCACAAATAGAGCTTTCTTTTGATGGTATTTGATCACCTCTGCGTCATTTCTGATCACCGCTATAAACAAAAGAAGACCGACCATTTTGCAAAAAAAAAAAACAAATTTCTTACTTTTTGCTAAAATACAAATCCAAAAGAAAAAAATATAAAAAAATGTTTTTTCATCGGTTTTGGCCGATTTATATTCTTCCTCATATTTGTGATAAAAAAAAATTGCAATCGCGTTTATTGATTGGTTTGTGCAAAAGTGGCCGCGTTTACGTATGGTGAGAATTAAATTCTGGGGTTTTTATTATTTTTTTTATTTTTTACTAGTAATGGCAGCGATCTGCGATTTTTAGCGGTACTGCGATATTGCAGCGGACATGTCGGACATTTTTGACACTTTTTTGGGACCAATGACATTTATTCAGCGATCAGAAATGTAAATGTCCACTGATCCAGTGACAGGGATCAGTAGATCTCCTATGCCCGCACTGTCAGAATGGGGAACCGCCATGTTTACATCGGCGGTTCCCCGTTCTTTGCCTGTGGCCGCTCATCACGGCTCGCAGATCGCCGTCTTTTTATGGCGATTCGTGCCCAGCGTCCACACTGCCGCCGTAAATAGACAGTAGGCAGTGTGGAACTGGTTAAGCACTTGAAGTATGTAAAGAGGAATACCAAGCAAAAATAATTATATCCTTACATGCAAAGATCAGGCCCACTCAGATTCAGGCTTGTACATATTTGGCCATAAAGAATTATGCCTGAGTTTAAAGCCCCATAAATAAGAACCCAACATTGGTTGAAATTGGTCAGTACAGTAGAAACCGGACAACATTTGGCCCGTGTGTACAGGTCCTTGTCTACAGAAGCCCATCTCATGACAGGCTTCTGTCAAAAGAGCATGCTAGAAAACCAGCAGCTGATTGCAGCTGATGGCTGTTAGAAATCATGGGGCCCCATACAGCCTTCCAGACGGGGCCCCCCAAACCCTTCTCCACCCCCCCCCCCCCGAGGTGCAGCAGAACAGCAGCACTGATTTTATCCGCCTACAACCCAAGATTGAAAAAAAAAGTCCATGCTCTGCTTCTGCTCTCAGCTCTTGGGCCCCTCTGTTGATGTTATGGGGCTCAGGGAAATGTAATTTAAGTCTGGTAAGCAAGTAGGAGCGGGGGTGTGGCCTAATATAATCAATGTATACTTTTAGGCAGAAATGAACAATAAAGCTGTCCCTGTACCCCCCGTTTAGCTGATGAGGCCTGGGTCCAGTAAAACAGGACCAGTTTTACTGCCTTATCAGCGGCCCTGACCCCTCATAATGGGCACAGCAGGCGTACAGACCTGGGAACTCAGCACAGGGATGGTGGAAACCCCTCACAATGGTCACAGCAGGTGTATAGACCCAGGAACTTGGCACAGTGATGGTGGAAACCCCTCATAATGGGCACATCAGTGTACAGACCCGGGAACTCAGCACAGGGATGGTGGGAACCCCTCACAGGGCTGGTGTTAGAAATCATAGGGCCCTGTATAGCCTTCCAGACAGGGCCCCCGCCAACCCCTTCTCCACCCCCCTCCTCCCTCGACCAGTTGTACTGCCTTATTAGCGGCCCTGGCTGTGAGCGTTGACCTTGTGCAAGTAAATTTTTTCATCTCATAGGAATAATAGAGCTCCATTGGTCTATTATAGTACACGGAAACATGTATACTAAAATGGACCAAGTCTACCTTTCAGAAAAAAAATTTGAAATCATTTGGATGAATGGTAGTAAACTCTTTCAAAATAGCTGCACAAAAATACTCTAAAGCAGATGGGCTGAATTTTTAGGGCCCTTACATTACTGTCATATACCAGAGCTGTTTGTGCCACTATCTGGTCCTCGCGTGTTCTGCATTCCCTATGCAAATTATATTTTGTTGCAGCCATATTTGATCATGCTTGGAATGCTTAGATGGAGTCCACTGCATCTGAAGCCTCATATTTCCCATACACATATAAATTTGTGGCAGAGGCCCTGCAAAATTCCCACAAAAGCACATAAGGAAGTATTCCTCAAGCCATAGCATTTCCAGTAGGTGAGGAGGGAAAGGCTCTTCTTTTACCTAAACACAAAAATAGGATTTTTGTGCTCACTGGAAATTCTTTTCTTGAGGTCCATTGAAAAATACAGGACGTCTTAAATCTTCAGTTTACTAATGCCTACAGGGGTATTGGACAATGGGGCAACAGCAGAGAAAAGACACAAACAGACCTGCAAAATACAACAGAACTCAGGACTGCCTGCCGTACAAAGAGCTGCCTAAAGGTCTGAACATTCACCTGGTAGAACTTGCAGAACATGTTAAAAGACCAGATGTCAGCCTTGTAAATCTGGAAAATGTCTGCTTCATGCCAAAAAGACTAGGAAATACTCGCAGGTCTAGAAGACGTGCATCTTAGCTAAAACAATATACGGGGATATGGGAAATTATTATTCTACACGCACACTCACACACCTAGACAGGTTGAACTGGATGGACCGTTGTCTTTATTCAACCTTACCAACTATGTAACTATGTAGAATGTGCCATGACAGAAAGGGTGGAAACCAGTCCTTGAAGCCATAAGCTTGAATGAAGGTCTGTCTACACCAACCAGAGGTAATAAGCCTAAGAATCCAGAGTACCCTTCTGCAATGACAAAGGTAATCAGTTTCCCTAAAAAAGCAGTGGCTGAGAAATACAGCCAGGTCCATAAATGTTGGGACATCGACACAATTCTAATCTTTTTGGCTCTATACACCGCCACAATGGATTTGAAATGAAACAAACAAGATGTGATTTAACTGCAGACTTTCAGCTTTAATTTGAGGGTATTTACATCCAAATCAGGTGAACGGTGTAGGAATTACAACCGTTTGTATATGTGCCTCTCACTTTTTAAGGGACCAAAAGTAATGGGACAGATTAACAATCATAAATCAAACTTTCACTTTTTAATACTTGGTTGCAAATCCTTTGCAGTCAATTAAAGCCTGAAGTCTGAAACACATAGACATCACCAGATGCTGGGTTTCATCCCTGGTGATGCTCTGCCAGGCCTCTACTGCTACTGTCTTCAGTTCTGCTTGTTCTTGGGGCATTTCCCCTTCAGTTTTGTCTTCAGCAAGTGAAATGCATGCACAATCGGATTCAGGTCAGGTGATTGACTTGGCCATTGCATAACACTCCACTTCTTTCCCTTAAAAAACTCTTTGGTTGCTTTCGCAGTATGCTTTGGGTCATTGTCCATCTGCACTATGATGCGCCGTCCAATGAGTTCTGAAGCATTTGGCTGAATATGAGCAGATAATATTGCCCGAAACACTTCACAATTCATCCTGCTGCTTTTGTTAGCAGTCACATCATCAATAAATACAAGAGAACCAGTTCCATTGGCAGTCATACATGCCCATCCCATGACACTACCACCACCATGCTTCACTGATGAGGTGGTATGCTTTGGATCATGAGCAGTTCCTTTCCTTCTCCATATACTTCTCTTCCCATCACTCTGGTACAAGTTGATCTTGGTCTCATCTGTCCATAGGATGTTGTTCCAGAACTGTGAAGGCTTTTTTAGATGTTGTTTGGCAAACTCTAATCTGGCCTTCCTGTTTTTGAGGCTCACCAATGGTTTACATCTTGTGGTGAACCCTCTGTTTTCACTCTGGTGAAGTCTTCTCTTGATTGCTGACTTTGGCACACATACACCTACCTCCTGGAGAGTGTTCTTGATCTGGCCAACTGTTGTGAAGGGTGTTTTCTTCACCAGGGAAAGAATTCTTCAGTCATCCACCACAGTTGTTTTTCATGGTCTTCTGGGTCTTTTGGTGTTGCTGAGCTCACCGGTGTGTTCTTTCTTTTTAAGGATTTTCCAAACAGTTGATTTGGGCACACCTAATGTTTGCTATCTCTCTGATGGGTTTGTTTTGTTTTTTTCAGCCTAATGATGGCTTGCTTCACTGATAGTGACAACTCTTTGGATCTCATATTGAGAGTTGACAGCAACAGATTCCAAATGCAAATAGCACACTTGAAATGAACTCTGGACCTTTTATCTGCTCCTTGTAAATGGGATAATGAGGGAGTAACACACACCTGGCCATGGAACAGCTGAGCAGCCAATTGTCCCATTACTTTAGGTCCCTTAAAAAGTGGCAGGCACATATACAAACCGTTGTAATTCCTACACCGTTCACCTGATTTGGATGTAAATACCCTCAAATTAAAGCTGAAAGTCTGCAGTTAAAGCACATCTTGTTTGTTTCATTTCAAATCCATTGTGGTGGCCTATAGAGCCAAAAAGATTAGAATTGTGTCGATGTCCCAATATTTATGGACCTGACTGTAGACTGTCACAGCCCAAATCAACCAGATAGTGGAGAAAAATTTCTAATTGGTGAACTGAAGCCAATGAAAGCGGGATGAAAGAATATCCTGTCCTAGTTGAGGAAAAAAGGCAGAAACTACCTTAGGCAAAAATGAAGTTTAGGGCCTCAAGGCCACCTTGTCTCAATGCAGAATCAGAAAGGGTTCCTTGCAGGATACGACTACAAGTTCTGACACTCACCTTGAGGAGATGGCTACAAGAAAAAACACTTTTTGGTGAGTAGAGAAAGGGATGTATCTAATGGTTTCAATCTGCAGTTTATGACGTGCAGAGAGGACTAGATTCAAATATCATGGGGTCACAGGGGAACAGACAAGATGAGCTACATGGGAGACCCCATGTAAAAAGGTCTTAATCAAAGAGGAAGGGTAGAAGGGAAATAGTCAAGGAGACTGATCCTGGGCTGGAACATCCCAATAAGTACGCCTTTCGTTTGCAGGTAAGTGGCATTAAATGGGCTACTATGCAATGTATAGTAGCCCATTATGCATCTACTTTGCAGGGGAATGTAGAGGAAGTAAACCCCATCTGGGTTTACATCCTCTTTAACTGCTTCAGATCCGCGCTATAGCCGATTGACAGCTACAGCGCGGATCTGCTTTGCCGGGAGGACGTCAATAGACGTCCTCCCCTTCTGCTAGTGCCAGGCGTGCTCTCCGCCGCATAAGCGTGCCCGCAGGTCGGGCGGACTCGATGTCCGCCGGAGACCCGCGATCTAGTCACAGAGAGCCGGAACGGGGAACCGCCGATGTAAACACGTGAGGGGGGGGGCATGACAGATCTACTGATCCCTGTGATTGGGATCAGTTAGATCTGTTATGTCCCCGTTAGCCCCACACCTCCACAGTTAGAACACATACAGGGAACACATTTAACCCCTTCACTGCCCCCATAGTGTTAACCCCTTCCCTGCCAATGACATTTAAACAGTAATCAGTGTCTATTTTTAGATCTAATCGCTGTATAAATGTCACTGGTCCCAAAAAAGTGTCAAAACCGTCCGACATGTCCACCGCAATATCGCAGCCCCGATAAAAATTGCAGATCGCATTACCAGTAAAAAAAAAAAAAAATAATAAAAACACCATAAACCAATGTCCATAGATTGTAGGCGCTATAACTTTTGTGCAACCAAATAAATATACGCCGATTGCGATTTTTTTTTTACCAAAAATATGTAGAAGAATATATATTGGTCTAAACTGATGAACAAATTTGTTTTTTTATTTTTGGATATTTATTATAGCAAAAAGTAAAAAATATTGTTCTTATTTCAAAATCGTCGCTCTTTGTTAGTTTATAGCGAAAAAAATAAAAACCGCAGAGGCAATCAAATACCACCAAAAGAAACTCTATTTGTGGGAAAAAAAGAACGCCAATTTTGTTTGGGTACAACGTTGCATGACCGCACAATTGTCATTCAAATAGTAACAGCGCTGAAAACTGAAAATTGGTCCGGGCAGGAGGGGGGTTTAAGTGCCCAGTAAGCAAGTGGTTAAAGATGTAAGCTTTTGGAACATCATAGGTTTCTACTTCAGGCTAACTTGTTCTGAAGCTTGCATCTTTAATAGCTTTAGACCATAAAGGGCATCACTTAAAACTCCAAAATTCACACAAAGAATGTAAAAGAAAATGTCTAAACAACATGACCCCCTTATTATCTGCATAACAAAGGGCGATATAGGGAACTCAGATAAAGAGACCTTAAATGATTGTAAACCCTTACATATACCCAGTAAAGAGGTAAGGGGCAAAAAGGAGGAGGAAGAGTTTTTAAGAGCCTGATATTGCACCTGTGACCTACTGATTGTGGGTTTAAAAAAAAAATGCACATTTTTTTCCTTCAAAATGTGCATTTGGTATTTTTTTTTTTCAAATGTGAACCTAGCCTTTAGGCTTTCAATACACATCTTGATTTTCTCTTGTCCAACCCGTTCAATCAATTAATTGGTTCCCACTTTTATACCAACAGCATTGATGGAGAAATCTCTACTGCATCTCGATTTTCTCTTGTTCAACCCATTCAATCAATTAATTGGTTCCCACATCCATACCAACAGTGTGGATGGTAAAATCTGGTTAGGTGCAGTCACTGTTCTGCCAATAATTTGCCACCTGGGTCAGTCGATTTTTGAATCAAGTTTTTAAAAGCCAGACGGTGCTTGCAGGACAACGCAAGGCTTATTTTTGGTAGAGTCAAAAGAAACTGGCTTAAATTCAATGCATCTTTAATTGTTCAAAAGAAACACCAGAGGATAGTGGGTGATTCAGTTTGCTAACTTCCACTCAAAACGGTAGCTCCAGTACATCCATGTTTGTTTGAAGCCAGTACCTATGGGTCAGCGTGCCCTTTTTGGAAACCTAGCCTGTCAACTTTAATTGAACAGATTACTTCCCGACGCAGACAGTGACTTTAGACTGAAGACACCCCGACAGGGTGTCCTTTCGGAAGAAAAGCAAAACCTGTTTAATTTCAACTGTCCGATCCAAAGGTTTTTCCCGTGCGACTGGGTATCCATGACCGAAGT
>BLSH010277349.1:1424497-1436186 GCA_018402905.1 Glandirana rugosa
ATACCCCCTTTGAGGAATAATACGACTTACGTAACACTGACGCCGTACATTTTGCGGGAGTAGAGGACGGATTACCTCGAATTCCCACCGTTTTTGTGCAGAGATGACGTGTAATAATGGTGGGTTGAACGTGTAGATTTGTTTCGAAATTACTGTAACATTTATTTTATGACGTGTTTTTGCCACCCTTAAGCTCCATTAGGCAGGAGATGAGGGCGTTTTACATGCCGCAGTCACAATGCATTCAGCATAATAAGGAGTTTCCCCCATAACAGATTTTTTAGTGTCACTCTTTCTGGCCAGCCTATAACCCTGATGTAATGGTGGAGTTATTGACTGGCTGCTCTGCTGTGAGGGTTAGGGGCGCAAATTACTTGTCTTACCCCTGGCGCTGACAACCCCACACTACGCTATAAAAAACTGGCTCCTAACTTTTTTAGCCGGCTCCTAGATTCAAGGCAAATTTGTCAAGCCCTGTCATACACAAATGCTGTACAACATAGTTCAGACAAAAAAGCAAGCTAGCCCCTCCCAGGGGGGCAGTCCTCACTCTGCATAACCCCCTCCGCCCTGCTAGCACTTCAGTTCATAACAAGCAGTACAAACTCAGAACACAGAGAGGTGGGTGCTGCGTCAGTCAATGAACTCAGAGAAAAGGATTTTACGGTAAGTCAAAAAATCCTATTTTCTCTTTCGTTCATTGACGGATGCAGCCTCTTATTCTTGACATGTGGGGATGTCCCAAAGCAGTATCAACCAAAGAGGGCTGGGTAACACAATAACAACCGTACCCAACGGAAAACTCTCCGGGGAGGCGTCAGACGCGCCTACACCGCCGCCTGCAAAACTTTGCGGCCAAAAGCAGCATCCGCAGATGCTGACACATCAACTTTGTAAAACTTAGCAAAGGTGTGCACAGAGGTCCAAGTGGCAGCCTTGCACACCTAATAATCATAAAAATAAACTAATCGCCCTGGTGGATTGAGCTGTGGCCGGAAAGGGGGGTTCTCGACCCCAAACCTCATACGCACTGGTCACAGTCTGTCTGATCCAACGAGAGATAGTGGCCGATGAGGCCGCCAGTCCTTTGCGCGGTCCATCCGCCACCACAAACAGCGCATCCAACGTCCAAAAGGAGGCTGTGGCCATCAAATACACCCGCAGAGCCCTAACCACATCCAAAGAGTGCAAAGCAACCTCCCTAGGATGTGACGGGCGCGGACACAAAGAAGGAAGGACAATGTCCTCATTAATGTGAAAAGAGGAAACCACCTTCGGTAGAAACTAAGGAGATGGGCACAGCACCACCTTGCCCTTATGCAGGACCAAGTAGGGATACCTACAAGACAAAGCCGCCAACTCAGACACCCGCCTGGCGGATGTGATGGCCACCAAAAAGGCCACCTTTTATGAGAGCAACAGCAAAGAAATGTCTCTGATCTTTTCATATGGTGGCTTCTGCAGTACTGAAAGTACCAGGTTCAGATCCCACGGCGCCAGGGGCGACCGCACCTGAGGGGCCACATGACATACCCCATGTACAAATGTACGAATCAAAGAGTGCATCGCTAACGGACGCTGGAAAAGAATCGCTAGGGCAGAAATCTGCCCCTTGAGGGTACTCAATGCCAGTTTTTGATCCAGGCCAGCACACGAGCCACTGAAAAGGAACGGGAGTTCCACCCCCCAGCCTCGCACCAGGCAATATAAGCCTTCCAGGTGCGGTGATAAATCTTGCGTGACGTGGACTTACGTGCCTTAAGCATGGTGGGGATCACCAACTCACAGACCCCCCTATCCCTCAATACCTGGGATTCAATAGCCAAGTCATCAAAGCCAGCAAGTGTAAAGCAGGGTGGTTGATGGGCCCCTGCGACAGCAGATCTTCGCGTAGCAGAAGCCGCCAGGGAACATCCGTTACCATCCGTACCACGTCGGCGTAGCAAGGAAGCCGAGGCCAAGCTGGAGCCAAAATAGCCAGAATCCCCTCCACTTCTAACCTGTGCAACAGGCACGGAAGAAGCTTGAGAGGAGGGAAGGCATAAAGGAGCCCGTACCGAGACCATGGAGCCACAAGGGCGTCCACAGCGTCCGCCAACGGATCCCTTGCTCTGCACACAAAGGTTCGCACCTTGCGATTGAACCGGGACGCCAGCAGGTCCACGTCTGGCGCGCCCCACCTCTGGCAGATCTGACGGAACACTTCTGGATGCAGCGAACACTATCCTTGATCCAGAGTCTGACGACTGAGAAAGTCCGCCTGTCAATTTTCTACGCCCGGAATGTAAACGCCGGCACATGAAGCTCTGCCCACCTCAAGATGTGGGCTGCTTCCGTGGCTGCTGCCACGCTCTTTGTGCCACCCTGATGGTTTACATACGCCACTGCCGTGGCATTGTCCGACTCCCCCCAAACCGGTCGACCGTGCAACCTCTTCGACCAATGGGAGAGGCAGAGCCTGATCGCCCGCAGTTCCAGCACGTTGATCGGAAGGCGGGACTCCTCCAATGACCATCGGCCCTGGGCAGACAACTGCCCCAGGACTCCTCCCCAGCCCGCTAGGCTGGCGTCGGTCGTAACAATCGACCACTCCAGGGGAAGAAACGACTTCCCCAGACTCAACGCCGGGGCCTGTAGCCACCAGGCAAGAGCCCCCCTCTGATGATCCAACCTGATCATCCGATCCAGAGACAACGGAGACTTGTCCCATTGCAGCAGAATCGCCCGCTGCAGGAGCCAAGTGTGACTGAGCATACGGTACCGCTTCGAAGGCCAACACCATGAGCCCCAACACCTGCATGCAAAAACGTAAGGAAGACCACCGTTGTAACAGCAGAGCCCGTACCGCAGATTGCAGCATCGGCAACTTGACCGGAGGCAAGAACACCCTCGCCTGCTCTGCGTCCAATATCAGGCCCAGATATTCTAGGCGGCGCAATGGGACCAGCGTCGACTTCTGAAGGTTGATCAACCAGCCGAAGTCCCGCAGGGAGGCCAGGGTGATAGAGACGTTGTCCTCCAGGGCAGGAGCCAACTCACCAGCCCTCACAAGCAGATCATCTAGATAAGCCACCACAGCAATGCCCCTCTGCCTCAGCAGAGCCAGCCCTGGAGCCACAAATTGGTAGAGGAGGTCCCCCACTGTGAAACGCAGGAACCGCTGATGCCGAACACAAATGGGAATGTGGAGGTACGCGTCCCTGATGTCCAGAGAAGCCAGGAAATCCCCCTGGCGCAGCACGGCCTCGACAGAACAGACTGACTCCATCTGAAATTTGCGCGCCTTCACGAAGTGATTGAGCTCCTTTAGGTTTAGAACCGGCCTGACTCTGTCCTTCTTTGGAACCACAAAGAGGTTGGGATAGAACCCGCAGAACCGTTCCGCAGGCGGGACCGAGACAATCACCCCCTGCTCGAACAGAGCCTGGACAGCCCCAAACAGAGCTTGCCGATGCCCTGGAGGGAGCCACAGATTTGAGGGGAAGAACCTGTCCGGGGGTAGGATACAGAACTCTATCTTGTACCCAGACGACACCACCTCTCGCACCCAAAGATCCGAGATGTGGGCGGTCCACCGGGCCGCGAACCGCAGATCCACGGGGGTCCCTGAGGCCACATAACCCCCTTCCGGCTCCGAATCCTCCTCAGAGGATAGGGGAGGGGGTGGACGCTTCTTCGCCACCCCCCTACCACGGACCGGTTACACCCGGGCGAGAAATTCCTCCAAAATTGAAGTCCGCTTGTCTAGTGGGACTACAGGTCCCAGCGCCACCGGAGCCTCCGCGGAGACTTCCGGGACAGACACTCCCATTCTGCCGCCATTGCGCCACCCCCCTGAACACCTGTGAGGCCTACAGGCCGCACGCCTGCCACAAGGCCACCCCTCAGCGGCTCGGAAATGCACAGGAGGACCCGCACCGCGCCGCTACCAGTACCCCAGGGAGAAGCCAGCTATACTTGCTGAGAAGCCTGCCGTATCTGCCTCACTGCTGCTGCTGCGAGCTCCCCCACACGTGCTGACCGCGCCGTCCAGACTGAGGAAACTGCGCCAAAGCACATGCTATTTGCCCATCAGGAGACCAACCAAGCATGGCAGCCAAGCGATCATTAGAGGCCAAAACCACCACAAAATGGCAGCGACTCCGGCAAAATGGCAGCAGGCCCCGAAAAAATGGCGGCGGGACCCTAGACGGAGGCGGGATGCGTGGGGGGGGGGAAGGTGAGAGGGAAGACCAGAACCACCTACACCCAGGTGGGGGGGGGGAAACACCCGCCAGCCCCCCCTGCGCAGCCCCGAGGGGGGAGGGGGAAGCGTACTCACCCTTCCAGACGGGCGCAGCAGGTAGCCACCTGAGACAGAGCTGCCGTCCCCACAGATGGGGAGGGAGCTGCCGGCCATGCGAAACCTCGACGCAAGCCGCTGCCCGGTCACACAGTGTGCTGGAGGGACGTTTAACCCGCCGGCCACCCCGCATGGAATGGGGCCCGTTGTGGCTGACCCAGCAAGCAGCTAAGGGACAGCTCGCATCCTTCGGCCGCGCTGGGGAGACTACCTGGACCTAAAGATCTCCAGCCTGTCACCCAGCTGGCTGCTTGATTGCATTCTTCATCAGATAGCTTGAGCAAAACAAAAAATTGGGGAACCGCAGATCCCAGCAGGGAGCCAGGTCCTACTCCTTGCACTAGGCAGATAATACTAAAGTGCTAGCAGGGCGGAGGGGGTTATGCAGAGTGAGGACTGCCCCCTCGGAGGGGCTAGCTTGCTTTTTTGTCTGAACTATGTTCTGCCTAGTCTACTCCTGGTAAAAAGGTGCCTACCACACATGTCAAGAATAAGAGGCTGCGTCCGTCATTGAACGAAAGAGAAAAAAAAAGTTCCGGACGGCCGCACTCCATTTAATCCTTTATTGCCAATAAAAATCCAAAAGTCCATGCAGTACAGACAGGAAAGACTGATGCATTTCACGCCCCCTATGGGCGCTTACTAATAGTCTGCATACACAGTACATTCACATCCAATTTAGACAAAGTAGACAAAGTATCAATGGTCAATCAATTATTCAATTGTATAGAAGACAGGTGGCCACAGTGCATCCCCCTGCAAGGATGATATTTACAATGAAGTCAGTCTCCAGTGCTCTCAGTGTCAAACACGTAAAAAGTGTCGGCCAATAATATACACTAAATGGTTAATATTATGGTCTCTAGAGCAATCCTCACAGGAGAGCTGGAGTGGCCAACTGAAATACAAAATACAATAAAAAAAAAAAAAAAAAAAAGTAAATTGGAACTAGAAGTACAATGACAGCTAAGTAATGCAAGAAAATGCACATACAAAGGTTTTTTAACATATATTATATGCACGAGTGCTAAAAACATTTCAGTGCTAAAAGCAATGCACAAAATGCTGTAGAGCCATTCCTCATGCATCTCTTAAATCCTTCAGGGCAGATTTTGGTCATTTGTTTGGCAGGAACGTTAAGTTCCATAAATCTCTTTTGTGTCAAACAAAGACTAATTGTGACTGTACAGTGCCTAATTGGTTAGGTAACCACATTTCCCCAGACAGAAAAATGAAACATTCTAGACAAGTATGTTACGTTACATATGTGGAATGGTCGGATCCAGTAATAGACGATGTGAAGGACTGAAAAGAAAGGAAGAGAATAAAAGGCATGGGCGAATGGGGGCCAATCTGTCTTGCAATACAAATGATAGGATAGGAAATGTCCTCCACTAAGCATCAAAATAGGGATACCGTATCATGTTTTATATATATATATGTGGGTTATATGCGTGATGGTCGGTATATAACCTCAAGGATGAAAGAATACGTGGTACAGTATTACCTAGAATCACAATCTACACCGCAGGAACAATCGGGATATTGTATTAAAATCGCGATCTTGATTCACCCCCCGCGATCTCCATCAGGCATTGCCGCGATTTTCAGTGCAGTTAATGGAGTCCGACTTGCGGGCGACTCAGCGCGACTTGACTGTAATAGAAGTCAATGCAAGTCGCCTGAAGTCTCCCTGGGAATCTTTTTCTAAAGTCGGAGAAACTTGAGTCTCTCCTATCTGGGTCAAGTTGATAAAAGAAGTAAAAAGTTACTATGTTTGAAATGATGATCAAAGGGTTGAAACTCCAGGTGTATAGAAGAGTTTAGTTTAACCATTTAAAGACTAAATCTTATCGGACATTTGCTGCTTACAAGTAAAAATCCAGTATTTTATGCTAGAAAATGACTTCGAACCCCCAAACATTATATATATATATATATATATATATATTTATTTATTTATTTATTTTTTGCAGAGACCCTAGAGAATAAGATGGCGGTTGTTGCAATATTTTATTTCACACGGTATTTGCGCAATTTTTTTTTGAAAAATTACACTTTCAAAAGAACAGACACATCAACGCTGACATCCGTTGCTCCATAGAGAACAATGGAGCGTCTGTTCGGGTCCGCCTGAAAAACTGAGAGGCGGACCCGAACGATCCGCTCGTGTGAAAGAGCCCTAAGGCTGCATTCACACAAGGACGATCCGACTTGGCGCTACTTTGCTAGGCAATTGCAGCGCAACTTTGGCGCGACTTGCAACACATCTTATGCCAGGCGACTTTGCCTGTGGCCAGAGAAGGGAGGGAGGGGCTTGCCCCAAATATAAATTCTATTCTTTTCACTGTAAAATCACTTGCATTAAGATGGGGGATCCAACTTGGAGGCGACTTCCATTGATTTCCATGGGCACCAGTGGGATAGAATTCATCTTGAGTCGCGCAGGAACTTTTTTCTGTAGTCGGAGTGACTTAGTAGTGTACATTAAGACGGCTCCCACTCATTTCAATGGGATTTCAGATGTCAAGCGACTCAAGTCGGAGCGACAGTCGCCCCTGTGTGAATGGGACCCTGTGTGAATGGGATCTCCGGTCTAGATGAAGGAAGTTTAACCACTTAAAGACTAAACCTTTTTTGACATTTGTGGCTTACAAGTAAAAATCCAGTATTTTTTGCTAGAAAATTCCTTAACCAGTTCCACACTGCCTACCGCATATTTACGGCGGCAGTGTGGACGCTGGCCGCGAATCGCCGTAAAAAGACGGCGATCTGCGAATGGCCGCTAGGGGGCGCGCGAGGCCGCCGCACTCCTGAGGAGTTTGCCCGCTTCTCGGGCGGACCCGATGTCCGCCGGCGAGCCGCGATGAGTGCGGGCACGGGAGATCTACCAATCCCTGTCACTGGGATCACTTAGATTTCTCATGCCCATGGTAGCCCAACCCCCCCCCCCCCACCCCCAACAGTAAGAACACACACAGGGAACATAGTTAACCCCTAGATCTCCCCCTGCAGGTTAACCCCTTCACTGCCAATGACATTTATACAGTAATCAGTGGACATTTAAATTTCTGATCTCTGAATAAATGTCATTGGTCCCAAAAAAGTGTCAAAAATGTCCAACATGTCTGCTGCAATATCGCAGTACCGCTAAAAATCGCAGATCATCGCCATTACTAGTAAAAAATAAAAAAAAAATAAAAACCCCAGAAATTAATTCTCACCATCCATAAACGCAGCCATTTTTGCGCAAACCAATCAATAAGCGCCGATTGTGATTTTTTTTATCACAAATATGAGGAAGAATATAAATCGGCCAAAACCGGTGAAAAAAAATGTCTTTTTATATTTTTTTTTGGATTTGAATTTTAGCAAAAAGAAATTTAGGTTTTTTTGCAAAATGGTCGCTCTTCTTTTGTTTATAGCGGTGATCAGAAATGACGCAGAGGTGATCAAATACCACCAAAAGAAAGCTCTATTTGTGGGAAAAAGACGCAAATTTTGTTTGGGTACAACGTCGCACGCCCGCGCAATTGTCAGTTAAAGTGATGAAGTTCCGAATCGCAAAAAGTGCTCGGGTCCTAAACTGGGAAATTCTTCCGGAGGTGAAGTGGTTAAAACCAGCAATCATTATATATTTTTTGTTAGCAGAGACCCTTGAGAATAAAATAGATATTGTTACAATATTTTATGTTGCACTGTATTTGCGCAGCAGTCTTTCAAATGCAATGTTTTTTGGAAAAAATAAAAACACAGTAAAGTAAGCCCTTTTTTTGTATAACGGAATTTCTTTCTACTTACCGTAAAATCCCTTTCTCTGAGTTCGCTGACAGACACAGCAGCTCCATCTTGACCTTAGGGTTATATCGCCACCTTCAGGAGTAGGACTAGGCAGAACAGCAAATATCAAAAAACAGACACAGCCCCTCCCAGGGGCAATCCTCACTGGTAGTAACCCTCACCCTGTAACAGCTAGCTCAGTTCATAACAAGCAGTACAAACCACAAAAGGAGGGGTGGGTGCTCTGTCTGTCAAATAACTCAGAGAAAGGGATTTTACGGTAAGTAGAAAAAAATCCTGTTTTCTCTTTCCTTCATTGATGGACACAGCAGCTCCATCTTGACATTAGGGATGTCCCAAAGCAGTGTCAAAACGAGGGGTGGGAAAACCGAACACAAAAAACCTCCACCCAACAAAACCCTCTGAGGGGAACCAGAATATACACCTCAGACAGCCGCTTGCAAAACTTTGCGGCCAAAGCCTGCATCTGAAGATGCCAAAACATCAACTTCGTAAAATTTGGAAAAAGTGTGCACAGACGACCATGTAGCCGCCTTGCACACCTGAGAAACAGACGCCTGATGCCGGAAAGCCCAGGAAGTACAAATCGCCCTGGTAGAGTGAGCAGTGACTGGGATGGGAGGTTCTAGACCCCTAACAGCATAGGCTCGTATCACAGTTTGTCTAATCCAACGTGAAATAGTGGCCGAAGAGGCCACCAGGCCCTTGTGTGGACCATCCACCACAACAAAAAGAAAATCCAACCTCCGAGAAGAGGCCGTGTCCGCCAGGTACACCCGAAGTGCTCGAACAACATCCAACGAGTGCAGAGCAACGTCCTTAAGATGAGATGGGCGCGGGCATAAAGAAGGAAGAACAATGTCCTCATTGATATGGAAGGATGACACCACCTTCGGGAGAAAGGAAGGTGACGGGCGCAAGACCACCTTATCCTTGTGTAGGACCAAAATACTGAGACCTACAAGACAGAGCCGCCAACTCCGACACTCGACCGGGGGGAGGGGGGGTGAGATGGCCACAAGGAAAGCCACTTTTTGCAAGAGCAAAAGCAACAAGATTTCCCTGATATCCTCAAACAGCAACTTCTGAAGCACAGAGAGGACCAGATTAAAGTCCCATGGCGCCAGGGACGAACGTACCTGGGGAGCGACATGCCAAACCCCCGTACGAAAGCACGGACCAAGGAATGCGCAGCCAATGGATGCTGGAAAAAGATCACCAGAGCAGAGATCTGACCCTTGATCATTCTCAAAGCCAGCTTCTGGTCGAGCCCCCTCTGCAGAAACGACAGAACCCTAGAGGTTGGGAAGTGACCTTACGTGCTTTGAGCATAGTAGGTATCACCGAGGCCGATACACCCCGATCCCTCAACATCTGGGATTCAATAGCCAGGCCATTAAAGCCAGTGAGGGTAAAGCAGAATGCAATATGGGCCCCTGGGACAGTAGGTCCTCGCATATCAGGAGTCGCCAAGGGGTATCCACTACCATCCATACCACGTCGGCGTACCAAGGATGCAGCGGCCAGTCTGGAGCAATGAGAACGACTTGCATTCCCTCTGCCTCTTTTCTGCGCAACAGATGCGGAAGAAGCTTGATAGGGGGAAAGGCATAGATGAGCCGATACCGAGCCCACGGTGCCACCAGAGCATCCGCCAAAGGATCTCTCATTCTGCTCACAAAGGTTTTCACTTTCCGAATGATGTGAGACGCTAGCAGGTCCTCGTCTGGCGTGCCCCTTCCCAGACAAATCTGACGTCCGGGTGTAGAGACCACTCTCCCTGATCCAGCACCTGCCGGCTGAGGTAGTCTGCTTGCCAGTTTTCTACGCCTGGAATGTGAACGGCTGAGATCGCCGACACGTGAAGTTCTGCCCGCCGCAGAATGTAGGACACTTCCGTCGCCGCCGCCGAACTTCTCGTCCCACCTTGATAATTCACATACGCCACGGCCGTGGCGCTGTCAGATTGAATCCTGACAGGGAGCCTGTGCAATCGCCTCATCCACTGGGAGAGGCAGTACCTGATGGCACGAAGTTCCAGAACATTGTTTGGGAGACGAGATCCCTCCCGTGGCCAGTGGCCCTGGGCCGACAGCAACCCCCGAACTCCCCCCAGCCGGTCAGGCTGGCGTCCGTCGTGATCAGTGTCCAGTGAAGGGGGAGGCACGACTTCCACAGCCGAAGGGCCGGGGCCCGTAACCACAAGAGCATTGAGGCCCTCGTCCGACGGTCCACACGGATCTTCCGATCCAGAGACAATGGGGATTTCTCCCACTTCGATAGAATCTCCCGCTGCAGAGCACGGGTGTGACACTGGGTGTACGGGACCGCCTCGGAGGTGGACACCATGAGACCCAGGACCCACATGCAAAAGCGTAGGGATGACCACTTCTGGGACAGTAGAGAACGAACCACCGACTGAAGCGTCTGGAGCTTGGTCGGTGGAAGGAAACCTTCGCCTAAGCAGAATCGAGAATCAAGCCCAGGTATTCCAGTCCGCAGAAAAAACTGAGCTATCTGTTACAGGGTGGAGAGTTACTGCCAGTGAGGACTGCCCCTGGGAGGGGCTGTGTCTGTTTTTTGATATTTGCTGTTCTGCCTAGTCCTACTCATGAAGGTGGCAATATAACCCTAAGGTCAAGATAGAGCTGCTGTGTCTATCAATGAATGAAAGAGAAATGAAAGATGATGTTACACCGCGAGAATCGTGATCTTTATTCTAAACAACAAAATTGTGATTCTCTTTTTAGCCAGAATTGTGCAGCTCTACCATGTACTGTGAGGTGGAGGAGGGGAGATGAGGCAGCAGGATATGCATTAGAGTCTTTTTATACGTCCTCTGATAAAGCCCTGTGTACCATCAACAATTACCACTCTATGTGCAGCTGGGCTCCAGTATTTCATGGTGACCAGAAACCCACCAGAGCAATGAAAAGTCACCATGGGACACACACACACACACACACACACACACGTAGGCAGGAAGTGGCTGCAAAGAGGCAGCAGAAGATCAGCAGGACAGGAATACTTATTTAACCTTTTTTTGTATTTTATGTAAAGTGTCACAAAGGTTTCATTTAGATGTGCAGTTGGGTGGTAAAAATGTGCAGTAGAGACATGTTTTTGCCACCCACCAACGGTCACCCTTAAGCTGCATTAGGCAGCAAATGAGGGCGTTTTACATGCCGCAGTCACCATGCATTCAGTATAATAAGGAGTTTCCCCCATAACTGTCTCTTTCTGGCCAGACTATAACCCTGATGTAACGGTGTGACTGGCTGCTAAGTTAGGGTCAGGGGGGGTGCAAATTACTTGCCTTACCCCAGGGGGGCACTGACAACCCAACACTACACTTAAAAAAAAAAAACTGGCTCCTAACTTTTTTAGCTGGCTCCTAGATTCAAAGCAAATTTGTCAAGCCCTCTGTGTGTGTGTGTGTGTGTGTGTGTGTATGTGTATATATATATATATATATATATATATATATATATATATATATATATATCGTATATATATATATATATATATATATATATATATATATAT
>BLSH010277349.1:1479518-1496174 GCA_018402905.1 Glandirana rugosa
TAAATTTAGTTCGGAAAAACGATCACTAAATTTAGTTGAACTAAATTTCACCAACAGTTCAAATTTTTTTTTGTTTTTTTTTGGACGTTCTCTTTCCGTATTACTCCATCATACGTAGCGTATGATCGAGAAATACTTTACAAATGGAATCTAGCTGCGACATCGTCGCCAGGGGCTCGTGGTGACACTAGCCGCTGTACGACTCATGCAGCAGAAGGCCCTAGGGCCTGAAACTGGTTAGTGTCACGTCTGAGGTCGAGACACTAACCGTCCTCGGCACGACTGTATGAAGAAACGGCCCAAATGGGCCATTTCTTCACCAAGTGTGCCGTAAATGACGGCTCCCGTGCGCATGCGCGGGAGTGATGTCAGCACGGCTCCTGCCAATCACAGAGCTGGAGTCTGCACTGTGATTGGTCAAAGTCCGGGATCCCGGAAGACGACGTACTCAGCATGTCGCCGATCACAGTGGTGCTCGGGGACCGCTGCTACAGCGTCGATCTAAGGTAAACATTTCATAAAGAGCTAGTATGCGATGCATACTACCTCATTATGCCTTTCTCTTGCAGGTTTTTTTTTGTTTTTTTTTAAACTTGACAACCACTTTAAATCAAGTTGATTTAAATCACTAGCAAAAAGGCTTGATTTAAATCATAATTTTTAAAGAGAAACTGTCATCTCTGTCCCGCAGCAGCTCCTCCTCTGACCCTCTGGTGACTCACCGACAGTCCCATTCACTTTATTGGGTGGCTGGTGATGCGGCAGTGACACAACAAGGTGAGTGGATGCCCCCTAACAGGCGCTGCCATGATGGATCTGAAATGACAGGTGCTCTTTAAATGTAAGGGCTTATAGGTATATGCTGGTAGTTAGAATATTTTATATTTGCAAACAAAATTAAGGTTTCCTATTTAAAATAATAAGCTGTCAGGTTAGTAAAACAGCGATATCAGAACCGATTCAATCATACAGTTTGTAATGTACATAGATTTGCAAAACAATGGGATAAAAGAATATTCCTGAACTTTGTTTTATCTCATGGTTACTGTGAAATTGTGTGACTGCATTAATGCAGTGCATGTTATCTCAGCTTGCAAAGCTTGGATTCATTGAATGAGTTTACCAAAACTGTAAATATTGCATAATATACAGCCTCATGCTGCATAACTAAGCTCAATTTCATGCTGAATAAACTAAATTATGAATGTATCCTAAATAGAAAACTATCTTTAGATAGATTTCCACTCCAAAAGCATTTAATCAAAGCGGTTGTCTACCCATGTAAAAATAAAAAATGCATACTAGCTCATTATGAAATGCTTACCTCAGAACGAAGCTCCAACGGGTCTGCTCGGTCCCTGCAGAGGGAGCCGACATGTTATCTCGGGGGGATCCTTCCGTGCACGTGGCTCCGGTGCTGTGAGTGTGCGGAGCCGTGAGAAGTCACTCCCGTGCATGCGCGCTGGAGCTCCTCTTTCCGGCAAGGTCCGGCGCTATGTTCATGCGCCATGACGTCAGCGGCTGCATTTAGGGCGACTATCTCCTAAACCATGCAGGTTTAGGAGATATTCATTTTACCTGCAGGTAAGCCTTATTATAGGCTTACCTGTAGGTAAAAGTAAAAAAATTAGGTAGACAACCGCTTTAAACACTTCCTTACTGGGCACTTAAACCCCCCTCCTGCCTGGACCAAAATTCAGTTTTCAGCGCTGTCACTCTTTGAATGACAATTGCACGGTCGCGCGCACGTTATGCCCAAACAAAATTGGCGTCCTTTTTTTCCCACAAATAGAGCTTTCTTTTGGAGGTATTTGATCACCTCTGCGTTTTTTATTTTTTGCGCTATAAACGAATAAAGACCGAAATTTTGAAAAAACAACAATATTTTTTACTTTTTGCTATAATAAATATCCAAAAATAAAAAAACGAATTTATTCATCAGTTTAGGCCGATATATATATTCTTCTACATATTTTTGTTAAAGAAAAAAATAAATAAAAAATTGCAATTGGCGTATATTGATTGGGTTGCGCAAAAGTTATAGCGCCTACAAACTATGGACATTGGTTTATGGCATTTTTATTTATTTTTTTACTGGTAATGGCGGTGATCTGTGATTTTTATCAGGACTGCGATATTGCAGCGGACATGTCGAACGTTTTTGACACTTTTTTGGGACCAATGCCATTTATACAGCGATCAGATCTAAAAATAGACACTAATTATTGTATAAAAGGTCATTGGCAGGGAATGGGTTAACACTAAGGGGGCAGTGAAGGGGTCATTCGGCTATGGCGCGGACGGGAAGTGGTTAAAATAAATAATGATAAAAAATAATTGATAAAAAAAAATAAAAAAAAAATTTAATTTTTTTTTTAAAAATCATTGATTTTTATCCACCCTGCTCTAAGATCACATTGACAACTTTTAGAGGTCATATCCTCTCTGAGGGGACACAGATGTCCACTAAGGTCATACTGATGGCCTCTAAAGCTGCACTGACGACCTTTAGGGGGTCATATCGACACCATGTGAGGTCACGACACCCTTTGAGGTCATACTGATGCCCCCAAAGGTAACATGACACCCTCTGTGGTCACATGGACAACTGTTAGGGTCATACCGATGTCCTTTGAGGTCACCCAGACATCATCTAAGGTCACATTGCAATCTTTAAGGGTTATACTGATGCTCTCTGAGGTCACACTGACATTATCTAAGGTCATACCTATGCCCGCTAAGGTCACATTGAAAACCTTTGGGGGGTCATACCGATGTCCTTTGAGGTCCCACTGACTGTCTAAAATCATACCTATGTCCTCTAAGGTCACACAAGTTTTTTTTTTTTTCAAATATTAATAATTTTATTTAGAATCCCATAATACAGAACAATTGGGAAGGATCCCAACAGTATTGAAAACAGAGAGTCATTAAAACACCATAGAACAGGGCATCAATTGAAAACTGACAATACATACTCGACTTCCATGGTTATAATAAACCACACATTTAGATTGTTGCATACAAATATTTATGGCAGAGAAAGAGAAATCGACTCTGCTCCCTTATTACTAGACCCTTCAAATATATCAACTCTCAAAACCGTAGTAAAGTAGGAGAAATAAAAATAGAAGAAAATAAAAAAGAACAGAATAGATATCAGAAGAGAAAAAAAAAGGGGGGTACTATTGCACTCAATGCTAATTACCTTTTACCATTCTAGCGTGAATCAGATCCCAAAAATGGCCTTGCCTTGATCTGATAGCATAAAAATATTCCATTGACTCCAGGTCTTAGAATACCTCTCGCGTTTGTGTTGGGATATCAGAACCAGATCTTCCATCTTATTTATCTCTTCCACTTTCTGTAGCCAGAGAGCGGTCGTTGGCGGGTCAGTGCGTTTCCAGTATAAGGGTATGCAAGCTTTTGCGGCATTCACTAGGTGACGCACAAGTGACTTTTTATAGCTCTTGGGAGGCACCCTGGAGACATGTAACAAGAAAAAAGCCAGGCCTGATGGAATTTCATACTCCGTGAACTTTTGTATAATGCAATCTGGAATCAGAATCTGGATAATTTGGAGCAGGACCAGAAAATGTGCAATAGCGTCCCCTTGTCTCTCCCGCAGTGCCAGCACAGATCTGACGTAGACGGGTAATATTTGTGTAGTTGAGTGGGTGTTAAATATCATCTTGTCATTATTTTGAAATTGGTTTCCTGGAGCTTAGTGCACATCGAAGATTTAAGGACGAGGTTGATTATGTTCTGAAATTGGTTCTTATTGAAGTTACAATTCAGAGCCTTCTCCCACTTCTGTAAGCAAGGAATTGTTAGATGATCTGATGGGTTGATCAGCAGGGCGTACATTTTGGGCAGGGTACGAGGCAGGGGATCTCTGTCAGAGCAGTATTCCTCAAAGCTGGTCAACTGTCAGTCGTGATTCTGAGGGCATGAGAGCGAATATAGGAAATGGTGTATTTTTATGGTACTCCAAAATGGGAGATGGAACGGGCCAGAAGCATCAGTTAGTTCCCCTAGTGAGGGCCATTTACTTCTCAACAAGAATTTTGAGGCTGTGACGTAGTCATTCTGATGTAGTGTGTTAAATTCTGGCCTGTTGAGTCCGGGTGTAAATAAGGGATTTCCTAAGATTGGAAAGAGGGGAGAGTCCCGGGTTGTGAGGGACGCCTTCCGAGTGGACTGGACACTGGTATGCAATGTAGTACCAATTAATGGATTTTTTTTACTGTTGTGGGCAAATCCTCGTAGCACCAGAGTGCGCTCTGTAGGGGTGTTTGGGTTTGTTCAATCTGGGTCCACAGTTTAGCTTCATTATGTCCACCAGTCTATAATTCGTCCTAAGTGCACCGCCTGATAATAGCCACGGACGTCTGGTAGAGCCAGACCACCCCACTGCTTAGGTAATATCAGTTGCGTCCTAGGTAAGCAAGGTTTTTTTATTTGCCCATTCAAATTTTGAAAAGAGAGACTGTATTTGCCTGAAAGAAATGTAATTTGGGATATACGTGCCTAGGTATTTCAGTTTTGAGATAGACCATTGGAAGCCGAAAGATGATTTCAACTGTGTCAGTGTGCGAGGGTGGAAATCGCGATGCCCATTACTTCCGATTTAGAAAAATGTATCTTCAAATTGGAAAGCTTCCCGTAATGGTTAAATTCCTTTAAGAGGTTCGGTAGGGAGATTTCTGGATTCACCAGACTGAAGAATAGATCATCGGCATATACCGAAATCTTATGTTGGGTGGGACCTATTTGGAGACCACGTATGTTGTGGTTCATACGGACTCTACAAAGAAACGGCTCCAGTGAGAGGGCAAACAGTAGTGGGGATAGTGGGCATCCCTGCCTTGTACTGTTACTGATTGGAAACGGCTCTGAGGGAACACCATTCACCTTCACCTGAGCTGTGGGAGAGGAATATATTTTGGTGATCCAGTTAAGCATGGTCCCGTTTAGGCCTATATGGCGCAGTACAGTAAACATGAAGTGCCAGTTCGGTCACACAACTTTTAGAGGTTATATGCTCTATGAGGTCACACAGATGTCCACTAAACTCATACTGATGAACCTCTAAGATCGCACCAACGAACATCGGGGATCATATTGATGCCTTCTGAGGTTATAGAACACCCTTTAAGGTCATACTGATGCCCTCTGAGGTTACATGACATCTTCAGAGGTCACATTGACAACCTTCAGGGGTCATACAGATGCCCTCTGAGGTCACCCAGACATCCTCTAAGGTCACACTGCAACCTTTAGGGGTTATAGCTATGATCTCTGTGGTCACGCCGACATTATCTAAGGTCATACTTATACCCCCTAAGGTCACATTGACAACTTTTAGGGGTCGTACCAATGCCCCCTGTCACTCAGACGTCTTCTAAGGTCACATTGCAAACTTTAGGGGTTATATTCATGCTCTCTGAAGTCACTTGATGCTCTCTGAGGTCACACCAACATTATCTAAGGTCATACCTACACCTGCTAAGGTCACATTGACAACATTTGGGGGTGACACTGATACCCTTTGAGGTCACATTGACATGATCTAATGTCATATCTATATTCTCTAAGGTCACATTGACAACTTTTAGAGGCCATATGCTCTCTGAGGGAACACAGATGTCCACTGAGGTCATTCTGATGACCTCTAGGGTTGCACTAACGACCTTTAGGGGTCATATCGACACCCTGTGAGGTCACATCACACCCTTTGAAGTCATACTGTTGCCCCCTGAGGTCACGACACCCTCCGAGGTCACATGGACAACCTTTAGGGTCATACAGATGCCCTTTGAGGTCACCCAGATGTCCTGTAAGGTCACACTGACAACCTTTAGGGTCTTACCAATGCCCTCTGAGGTCACCAGACATCCTCTAAGGTCGCATTGACAACTTGTAGAGGTCATGTGCTCTCTGAGGTCACCCAGACGTCCTCTAAGGTCATATTGCAACCTTTAAGGGTTGTACCGACGCTCTCTGAGATCACACCAACAATATCTAAGGTCATACCTACACTTGCTAAGGTCACATTTATAACCTCTGGGGGTTACACACCAATGCACTTTGAGGTCACACTGACATGATCTAATAACCTTTATTGAGTTGCACTAACAATGATTAGTGTCCATAATAAATAAAAAAAATGTCAAAAATAAAACCCACGTGGTGAAATAATAAAGTCCTTGAGGGAAAATCACCACCATCTGCCAACTTGAAAATGTGATCCTTAGTGACACCGCCACAACCAAAAGCAAAAATGCTTGCTTACCAGGTCATATTGACCTTGTATTACAGGAGGTCAATAACACTTGGCTTAATACCCAGCCAGGGCCTTTACAACATCCAAGGATCCTCCTGCGACCCACACATCGATTTTCCTGACGATGATGTCATAGGGGTATCCCAAAACACAAAAAGCTCCACATATCGTAAAATCGTTAACACTTTATTACATAGTCCATTAAAGGTTGCACTTACATTGTATTAGTATCAAAATTGCCTTCAAAACAGAAGCGACGGCTGGCACATAAACAGCAGCCTGTCCTTTCCGGGATTACACTATTGTCACCACGTCGCTCCACCCTATGAGTTTCATCACACTTTGATTTCTCAGTGTCCAGCTGGCTGCATACCAAAAAACCTCTCCATTACTTCTTGGATATAATGTGGTGACTTCAGAGGGCATTGGTATGACCCTAAAGGATGTCAATTTTACGCTATGTGGAGCTTTTTGTGTTCTGGGATACCCCTATGACATCATTGTCAGGAAGATCAATGTGCAAATCGCAGGAGAATCCTTAGATGCTGGGTATTAAGCCACAAGTGCTATTGACCTCCTATAACACGAGGTCAATACGAGCTGGTAAGCGAGCATTTTTGCTTTTGGTGGGGACGTTGTCACTAAGGATCACATTTTCAAGGTGGTGGATGGTGGAGATTTTCAATCAAGGACTTTATTATTTCATCACATGTGGTTTTTATTTTTGACATTTTTTGATATATTATGGACACTGATCATCGTTAGCAACTAAACTCAGCAAAGGTTAGAAGATTTAAACTGTGTATATCTCGCAGGAGAGTTGCTGCTTAAAGGGAAATAACATTGTTTATTTACAACATAGCACAGTTTATTTTTTTCTTTTGACATGATCTAATGTTATACCCATGTCCTTTAAGGTCACATTGACAACTTTTAGAGGTCATATGCTCTCTGAGGAAACATAGATGTACTGATGACCTCTAAGGTTGCACTGATGACCTTTAGGGGTCATATCAACACCGTGAGGTCTCATGACACCCTTCGTCACATGGACAACCTTCAGGGTCATACCAATGCCCTCTAAGGTCACCAGACATCCTCTAAGGTCACATTGCAATCTTTAGGGGTTATACTGATGCTCTCTGAGGTCACACCGACATTATTTATGGTCATACCTATGCCCGCTAAGGTCACATTGAAAACCTTTGGGGGTCATATGGATGCCCTCTGCTGTCACGCTGACACCATCTAAGGTCACACCTATGTCCTTTATGGTCACAATGACAACTTTTAGAGGTCATATGCTCTATTAGGTCACACAGATGTCCACTAAAGTCATATTGATGACCTTTAAGGTCGCACGGATGACCTTTGGGGGTCATATTGATGCCTTCGGAGGTTACATAACATTTGAGGTCATACTGATGCCCTCTGAGGTCACATGACACCCTCAGAGGTCATACCGACACCCGCAGAGGTCACACTGACAACCTTCAGGAGTCATACCAATGCCATCTGAGGTTACCAAGACATCTGCTAAGATCACACTGCAACCGTTAGGGGTTATACTGACGATCTCTGAGGTCACATGATGCTCTCTGAGGTCACGCTGACGTTATCTAAGGTCATACTTATGCCCACTAAGGTCATATTGACAACTGTTCGGGGTCATACCAATGCCCTCTAAAGTCATTCCGATGTTCCCCAAAGCAGTGTTTCTCAACCTTTTTTCAGTCAATGCACCCTTTAAAAATTATGGACAATCTCGAGGCACCCTTTAGAAATTATGGACAGCCTAGAGGCACCCCATTCTAAAATGTAAAAGTTATTCTAATAGTGTTACATAATGCATCAACAGCCACAAGTCCAAGTAGGCCACCCAACGTTAGAGGGAATTTATTCTTCCAAAGCAAATACACTTTTGCACACTGGTACTGACTAGTATTCCAATGTTTCTCTTCTCCCTCAGTTTTGCTCCATCAAGCAGCTAATGTGACCCCAAAGCTGATGGAGAGAGGCAGGGGAGGGTCAAACAAGGATGCTATGCAGGTGACTGACATCCTCATTGGTCGTTAGGGTGCCAGCAGCTAGGTTTTAATGGTGCACAATGAAAATCTATGATTTAGGGCTCATTTACACTTGCTTCAAAACAGGGCGTCATACAGGCGTTGTTAAAGCTCCCTTAACGCCAGTCAAAGCTCCTGTCACTAAATAAAATGGTTAGCTTACAGTCCTGTTTACACCTTGCGTTGGCTTAGCTGTGCTTCAGCTTTGCGTCAAAAATGATACCCCATGTAGCTTTAGCCAGGCTTCAAAGCCTCTCCAACGCCTCCATAGAAGTCTATGACAAAGCTTGTTTGAAGTTCGCTTGAAGCACCTGTGGCTTTTCAGAGGCTGTAATTCAGCTTTAGCTTTGCTTTGTTTTGGAGAAATTGCAGGTGTGAGATATCAGCAAACACACAGGACATTTACCAAGCTTCAACAAGGCTTCAAAGGTGCATCACTGAAGCCTCTTCGAAGCACCACCGAAGCCTCAAAAATACATCATAAAAGCTTGTTGAAGCTGTATGAGCTTTAATGAGCATTGAAGCCGAAGCAAGTGTAAACTAGCCCTTAGTGTAACTAAAAGGCACACGCTGGCTTTTATACAATTTTGGGGCAGTATTTAGGCATTTTGCCAAGGCGCTCCTGAAGAGACCTCAAGGAAACCCCGGTTGAAAAAGGCTGCTCTAAGGTCACATTGCAGACTTTAAGGGTTATACTGACACTCTTTGATGTCACACCACTTGTCTAACGTCATACTTATATCCTCTATGGTCACATTGACAACCTTTAGAGGTCATATACTCTCTGAGGTAATACAGATGTCCACTCAGGTCATCCTGATGACCTCTGATTGCAATGACACCCTTTGAGGTCATACTGATGCCCTCTGATGTCACATGACACCCCCTAAAGTCATACTGACTCCCTCTGCAGTCACATGACACCCTTTAAGGTCAATCAGATGTCCTCTAAGGTTACAATTGCAACCTTTATGGGTTATATGGATGCTCTCTGAGGTCACAGCAACATACCTACACCTGCTAAGGTCGCATTGACAACCTTTAGGGTCATACTGATGCCGTCTGAGGTCACCAAACATCCTCTAAGGTCACATTGACAACTTTCAGAGGTCATATGCTCTGAGACACCCTCCGAAGTATCATTGACGACCTTTAGGGGTCACACCAACACCCTGTGACTGAGGTCACCCTGAAAATGTTTATATTACACTGGCTCACCCTGAGGTAGGCTATTCTCGGTCTCTCCTTCTGAGGTAATTTCGCCTTCTCTCTCACAGCTCACTTGGCCCCAATCAGCCCAAGAGCCGGGAAGAACCACCTTCTTAACAGCGCCACCTGTAGCTAAGGAGGACCAGGAAGGCCCACACACTTTCCGGCCAACGTGCTGCGTAGCGTCGTTACGTTCTGCCCGGGCGAATTTAGGAGGCGTGTCTTCATATAAATAGGCCCCGCCCAGGCGTTCCTAGCGGTCGGTGTGCAAGGTGCAGAGAGCGTGAGATGGCGGAGGGTGTGTGCAGAGGACGAGGCCGGGGTCTGTTGGCGGTTAATATAGAGGAATGGAAGCCGTTCGGGGAGCCCAGCGACCTGCAAAATAATAATGTGAGTGTAGAGACATGGAGGTCATACACACAGACCGGGGGGCTCTACAACTGCGTCACAGGGGTGAGGGAGGTGTAAGCGGTGCGGTAGATCCTCAGGGTGGGACAACCCTGGAAATATCAGTCCAGGCCTCTGTTATTATGTGTAGTACTTCCACTGTACAGGCCTATTATATTACACTACACACCCCATCTACCCCCCGCCCCCCCATACATCACTGTACTGGGAAATACCCATCCCTTTCCACTCACTGCAATATGGAGCAGCAAACATAGGCTTAACCGGTGTGTGTGACCCTAGTGAGGAGATCTCCATGTGCTTACTGTTCTGAGGAAAACTGCAAAGTGAGGAAGAGGCCTTCTTGGGTGTCCCCAGTGGAGGATTCACCCTCACTTCCTGTTCTGGTGACAACCCATTGTTTTGGATTTTCCTGTTGCCCTCTGGCCTAGTGGGAAGGATTCCCCAAGTAAAGTATATCTCTCCAGCAAAGGGGAAAAATGGCAATGAAAACATGGCAGGGGGTCCCACCTGCCACCCATATCCTGAGAAAAGCTCTAGGAAGAAAACCTATACAAAGCCTTCTGTATGGCTGGAGTTCTGCACAGGAGGAGCCGGGCCCCTTCACACCAGAGGCAGGGAATCTATGGCAACTGCATAGACCAAAGGGCCAGTTTACTGCCCCTCCAACTGGGGGGGGGGGGGTAGAAAATGCCAGTTTTCTTGGTCAGTGGGTGTAAACGTTACAACCTTGGTATTGGTGGGAAGAATAGTGCCCATCTCTGGTAATCAGTAGGTGGGGCACCGCTCCACCCACTATAGTTGGGTGTGGGTGGAGTGGTGCCCTCCTGGTGTGTGTTGGAGCGGGGCCCCATCCTCTGGTAATCTGTGACAACCAGCACAGGCTCTGTACAGAGGAAACAGATATTTAGTACAAAATCAGTACACAGTTAACCCTTTAACAGTGCACTGTTAACCATTTAATTTCCCCTGGATGTTAACCCCTTCCCAGCCAGTGTCCTTAGTTCAGTGACAGTGTATATTGGCAGTGATCAATGTATTTGTGGTAGTCGGTGAGTTCCCCCCACGATGTCAGGGTTTATTTACTTAAGCTGGAAAGTGCAAAATCAGGCTCAATTCTGCATGGAAACCAATCTGCTTCCAGGTTTTAATGTGAAAGCTTAATTGAACAAGCTGAGGTTGATTGGCTACTACGCACAGCTGCACCAGATTGAGTGCTCCCGTTTAACCACTTCAGATCCGCGCTATAGCCGATTGTCGGCTACAGCACGGATCTTATTTGCCGGCGTGCCGTCAATTGACGTCCGCCCGTTGCCGCGCTCACGCAGCCGCTGCTCAAGCGTGCCCACGGGTCGGGAGGACTCTGTCTGCCGGAGACCCGCAATCCCTTCACAGAGAGCTTGCACGGGGAACCGCCGATGTAAACACGGCGGTGCCCTGCTCTGGGGGGGGGCATGACAGATCTACTGATCCCTGTGATCGGGATCAGTTAGATCTGTAATGTCTGTCAGCCCCGTCCCCACACAGTTAACGCACATCCAGGGAACACGTTTAACCCCTTGATCGTCCCCTTAGTGTTAACCCCTTCCTTGCCAATGACATATATACAGTAATCAGTGTCTATTTTTAGATCTGTTCGCTGCATAAATGTCATTGGTCACAAAAAAGTGTCAAGAATGTCCGCCGCAATATCGCAGTCCTGATAAAAATCGCAGATCGCTCCATTACCAGTAAAAAGAATAAATAAAAACTCCATAAACCAATTTCCATAGTCTGTAGGCGCTATAACTTTTGCGCAACCCAATCAAAATACGCTTATTGTGATTTTTTTTTTTTTCTCCCCACAAATGTAGAAGCATATATGTCGGCCTAAACCTGAGGAATAGATGTTTTTTTTTTGTTTTTTTTTGTTAGCACAAAAAAATAAAAACCGCAGAGGTGATCAAATACCACTAAAAGAAAGCTCTATTTGTGGGGGAAAAAGACATCAATTTTGTTTGGGTACAAAATCGCACGACCACGCAGTTGTCATTCAAAGAGTGATAGCGCTGAAAATTGGTCTGGGCAGGAGGGGGGTTTAAGTGCCCAGTAAGCAAGTGGTTAGGGCCCCCTTTCACACTCATGGGACTGCAAAGTCGCATGACAAGTGGTTTCCCCATTATTTCCAATGAGTACCGTTCATATCTGTACGACTTCAAGTTGTGCTGACTTCAAAGTAGTCCCTGCATTACTTTGGCCCAACTTTGATGCAACTTGAGGTCCATAGACTTCAATGTTAAACCCTCAGTCGAATGCAAATCGCGCCTGAATATAGATGCGATTTCTGTACGACTTAGTAATTTTTTCATTGTGCCAAAGTTGCAACAAGTCGGACCAAAGTCTTACTGATCCGAAATCGCAACAAAATCGCGTTGCACAAGTGTGGAAAAAAGATTTGCATTTCATTTGGTTACAGCATTGCATGACCGTACATTTACTAGTTAGAGGAAGTGCTGGAGTGTGGGTTTTTTTTTTTTTTTTTTTTTTTTTTTTTTTTTTCTGATCTGCAAAAGTAAAGGCATAATATGTTAACCTTACCTGCAAACAAAGACTTTGTCACCTCTGGAGGCCGCATCCATCTTTGCACATTTTCCTTCCAGGACCACGGGCTCTCGCTATGAAATGCCTCGTACACACTGTGCGCTGGTCGTACGACTGAATGGACCAAATCATATGTTGGCTGATGTATCTCGTGTACTGACATGCACTAAGCGATCGTACAACCAAGCCTTACATAGTGACGTGTTACGAATGTATAAAGAGGAAGCTCGGGTGCAAGTAATTTGTGAAGTAGGAACGTAGGTTTAACGAATGGGCACTGCCGGGCGTTCCTGACTTCTGAGCATGTGTGTTTTGCACAGTACAACTTGTTGGGCCAACTTCTCTGTACACACGATACAACGGTCGTACGACCGCTTGTTGGTACAATCAAAGTTTTCTAGTTTGCTCATCCAATTTCTGTTGTATGACCGTCGTACGTAGGCTGTTCTAATCACGTGTACAAACGTACGACCGTTCATTGCATGATTATCTGACCGACTGTTTTTCTCCTTTCGTCTTCCAGGAGCCTTGAGACGTATGGCTCCTCCCTCTGGGTCAGGAAACACCAACAAAGATATTAAAAGGTGGTCCTCCAGGCCTCTCCTTCAGTTTTTTTGTGTTGCCAGATGGGAAGGAAGCATCAGGAAGGCGAATTGTCCCTCAACGGGGAAGTATTTGAGGAGATGGTCCAAAAATGGGGACGTCCAGAGGTGTATCTTTTTGCTTCGGAAGAAAACAAAAAGGTTGCCAAATTTTTTTTATTTTTTTTTTCATATGACGTTGCACCTTGTGTACGAGGCTTAACTGGCCAGTGCTGCGTGACGTCACTCCTGCGGGTGCCACTGGTCATGGCACAGAGGTGGTCCCGTTCCTTCAGAGCTCATGCACCGATGACCTAATCAGCTGCATATATATATATTAAATATCTTCGAAACTGTGCATGTTTAGGAGATATTTACTGTACCTATAGGTAAGCCTCTTTAAAGTAATGCAGTACTGAATTGCCAAAATAGTCTGGTCATGAAAAGGGTGAAATCTGGAGCTGAAGTGGACAGGGAAAAATTAAAGCAAAAGCCTTTCAGTATTTCAATGGAGCTCAGTCCATGTCTCCAGACATTGGTTATGGCGCCACCTTCTGGAGGACCTAATCAGAGATCTAGGTCTCTGCTGCATCCTTCAGGCTGGATTCACACTGTTACAATCTGATATTGATCCAATTTTTCTGTTCAATTTATGTAGTGCAACTTAGATGTGGTTTGCGTCTATGGGGCCACAATGGAACTGAAATTGCACTAAAGTAGTACAGCAGTACAGAGTAGTACTTCTCCCTCTTCCGTGCTTGGAGAGCCTGTACTGGCGGGAGATGCGGCCCCTTGTCTTATTTTTTTTTTTTTTAAGTTCTGGGCCGGCGCAGCGGCATTTTTTTTTATAATCCCGGGTCTGGCATCAGCAAGTGCGCTCTGCGATGGAGGATAGAGGCGCTACTGTTGAAGGGGGCAAGACCAAGGTAAGGGTCTGTTGCTGCTTACCCCAGGCTGTTTTCTCCAATGGGTTATTTTATTTTATTTTTTTTTCTCGGGGCCCATAGGCCAAGGTTTCCTTTTGAGGATAGCCCTGATGCTATTTGGAACAAAGTTCCAAAGCTGGACTCTGCATTTTCACGGCTTTCTAAATAAACTGACCTAGCCTTTGAAGATATGAGCTCACGAAGAGTCCATGGACAAAAGGATAGACTTGCTCCTGAAGAGAGTGCTGCAGTCAGTCATGAACAATTTGAAACCAGCAATGGCAAAAACATGCATTGCTACAAACTTGGAGCACTGGCTTAATCGGTTAAAAATACACATTACGGCAGACTCCTCAAAACAAGAAATTTTGGACTCCTTCTCAGCAGTCAATTTGCATGTCGGCTAGATCGGCGGCACTAACAAACTGGGCTAGAAGGGCCTTATGGCTAAAAACCTGGCCTGGGGGCGCAGTGTCAAAGAACAGGCTGTGTGGCATACCCTTTGCAGGGCATTTGTTTGCTGAATTGGACTCTATTCTTGACTGCACAGCAGACGAAGCTTTTCCAGTTAAAAAAAAGGTGCAGATGCAAAAGCGTTTTTCGGCCTCAAAGGACAGCCGGAAAGTAAGACGAGGGGAAAAGGAAGCCATGGTTTTCCCAAAAGCCAAAGGGTAGGGGTGGAGTACTCTTCAATCCTCCTATGGCCCCTGGAAAATCACAGTGACTCCTTCCTCCCAGTAGGAGGAAGACTACAGGAGTTTCTTCTGTTCTTCTGAGCTGGAGGGCCATAACATCAAACCAGTTTATTCTAAATTTGCTCTCCCAAGGTTGCGCAATTGAATTTTTGGAATAACCTCTAAAAAGGTTCCTGGTGACAAACACCCTCAGGGATCCAACCAGAGCTCTCGCCATGAAGTCCCTAATTCCGGAACTTAGATCAGAGTCATCATTCCGGTCCCAAAAGGAGTGGTGTCAGGATTTCTACTCATGTATTCCTGGTCCAGAAGCCCTCAGGAAAGTTCTGACTTATACTGAACCTAAAAGGGCTAAATCGATCAGTAGAGTACAGAAGATTTCGGATGGATTCCATCTCTGTAAAGAACCTGCTGCATCAAGGATGCTACATGGTGTCAATCGATCTCCCGGACGCCTAACTTCACATGCCTATAGCCACCAGATCCCAAAAATATCTGAGCTTGGTGCTGCAAGAAGGAAAGAGAAAGTGGTACATCTACAGTTCAGAGCACTCCCTTTTGGCCTATCATCGGCCCCAAGGATCTTTACGAAAGTAATGGCCAAGGCTTTGGCACCTTTTGCATCTAGAGGGAATCCCTATCTGGACGACCTTCCTTTCTTTTGCTTGATCCAAGGAGATGCTACTACAGAACCTGGCCAGAGCTCGGAGTCCATGTGATAGATCTTAAACCTCCAGAAGTCAAACCTCATCCCCTCACAGGAGGTGATATTTTTGGGGTACACTCAACTCAGTGGAGCAAAAATTTTTCCGAAGAAAAGAAGAAACTGATGGAAGTGGTGTCACTATTGCAATCAAGCCAGCTCTTGTCCATTAGGATCATGTCCGCCTTGGACTCGGACCTCTTCCATACCTGCGATCCAGTTGGCAAGACTTCACTTCAGACCACTCCAAAGTGGGGTTTTTTTTTTTTTTTTTTTTTTTTTTTTTTCTAAGTCTCTGGGATCACCACCAGCAATCCTTGGTTCCACTGGTGAAGGTTCCCACCGCAGTAAAAAGGAGTCTTTGGTGGTAGAAAAACTAAGCTAGGCTCTCAGCAGGTCTGTTGTGGTCCCTCCTGGTTCAGGTAAGGCTGGCGACAGATGCCAGTTCCAGGGGGTGGGGAGCTCACATGAGCGGCCAATGGACCCAGGGGTCTTGGTCCACAAGAGAGGCTGCAAAATCCTCAAATTGGAGGGAACTAAAGGCAATAGAGTTGGCCTTGCTGGCCTTTGCCGAAGAGGTCCAGGGATTCCACATACAGGTTCTGACAATGCCACCTCAGTGGCCTATATAAACAGGCAAGGAGGCACCAGGAGCAAAGCTCTGCCAGTCCTAGCAGGAAATATTCTGAGATGGGCAGAGCACCGTACCCTATCCTTGTCAGCAGTCCACCTAAAAGGGGTCTTTAACCACTTCAGCCCCGGAAGGATTTCCAGCTTTAGGACCGGAGCCCTTTTTGCGATTCGGCGCTGCGTCGCTTTAACTGACAATTGCGCAGCCGTGCGACGTTGTACCCAAACGAAATTTGCGTCCTTTTTTTCCCACAAATAGAGCTTTCTTTTGGTGGTATTTGATCCCCTCTGCGTCATTTCTGATCGCCGCTATAAACAAAAGAAGAGCGACAATTTTGCAAAAAACCCAAATTTCTTACTTTTTCCTAAAAATACAAATCCAAAAAAAAAATATAAACATTTTTTTTCACCGTTTTTGGCCGATTTATATTCTTCCTCATATTTGCGATAAAAAAAATCGCAATCGGCGTTTATTGATTGGTTTGCGCAAAAGTGGTCGCGTTTACGGATGATGAGAATTCCTTTTTGGGGTTTTTAATTTTTTTTATTTTTTACTAAAAATGGCGGCGATC
>BLSH010277349.1:1666993-1677001 GCA_018402905.1 Glandirana rugosa
ACTTGGTCTTAACGAGCAACCTCGTTTGCTCACACTGTGACCCGTTTTCCATAGCGGAGTTTGCTGCTCTGGTACTCGGGGTCGTGGGAGTATGTCCTGGCGTTTCTTCTGACCGCCGCACTATCATCCCACGCGTGCCGGCTGACATTCGAACCAAGCACTGGTCTTACTCTGGGTTCATGAGGCCTTGCCGTCCTTCCTCTGTGACTGCTGAAGACGTCCAACTCATTGGTAGGCTTCAGGGCGTTACTTTGGTAACGCTACAAGTGTAAGAGGAGGTCCCGTCTCTCGCCAGTCCTCTTTGCGGTCCTGTATGAGGGTGCTGGGGCTCATGGTCTCGTCGTTTGAGGCGATACCTTTTGCCCAGTGTCACACTCGTTTGCTCCAACGAGCAATTCTGGTTCAATGGGATAAGTCCCACTCGTTCGTGGATCCTCTGATCCGGCTGGGCCCTCAGACCAGGGCGTCCCTCACTTGGTGGTTGTGGGACTCGGCCCTCACTCGAGGGAAGCCGTTCCTTCCCAACCAATGGATGATCACCACGGATGCCAGTCTGACGGGTTGGGGCGGAGTCCTGGAGCAGTTATCAGCTCAGGGTCGTTGGTCGGCCCAGGAGGCCTGTTTACCAATCAATGTGCTGGAGCTGAGAACGATCAGACTGTGTCTTTCTCATTGGACGAGGAGATTGCAAGGCCGACCGATTCGGATTCAGTCGGACAATGCCACGGCAGTGGCGTATGTGAGTCAGCTGCGGAGGCAGCCCTGATTCTGCATTGGAGCGGTTCTCCATGTTCCGGCAATCTCTGCGGTTTACATCCCAGGCAAGGATCCGTTGGCAGTGGCCACGGATGCCCTGGTGGCTCCCTGGAGCCGTTATCGCTTCCAGTACGCTTTTCCTCCCATACGTCTGCTCCAGAGATTGGTGCGCAGAATAGCGATGGAAGGAATTCCGACCATTCTGGTGGCCCCGGATTGGCCTTGGCGCACTTGGTACGCCGACGTGGTGCAAAGGGTGGCAGACGCCCCCTGGCGGCTTCCGATGCGAGACGATCTCCTGTCTCAAGGACCTATCTTGCACCCTGTTTTACCCTCGCTGGCTTTGACGGCTTGGCTATTGAGTTCCAGGTGCTGAGGGATAGAGGAGTGGCCGACTCCGTGATCCCCACCTCGTTGAAAGCTCGCAAGTGCACCTCTCGCAAGATTTATCACCGTACCTGGAAGGCTTATATTGCCTGGTGCGAGGCGGAGGGCTACAACCCTCGCGCTTTTGTAGTCTCCAGGGTGCTGACTTTTCTTCAGCAGGGTCTGATTAAGCAGTTGGCTTTGAGTACTTAAGGGCCAGATCTCGGCCTTAGCGATACTTTTTCAGAGACCTTTGGCTTCGCACTCTCTGATTCGTACCTTTGTACAAGGTGTGCGACATGTGGCGCCTAGGGTGAGATCCCCGATGGCCCCATGGGTTCTGAATCTGGTGTTTTTCTGTTCTTCAAAAACCACCTTATGAAAGGATCAGGGAGATCCCCTTACAACTTCTGTCGCAGAAGGTGGCTTTTTTGGTTGCCATCACTTCTGCCAGACGAGTGTCGGAATTGGCTGCCCTATCGTGCAGTCTCCTTATTTGGTGATGCATAAGGATAAGGCGGTCTTGCGACCCCTTCCTTTTCTTCCAAAGGTAGTCTCTTCTTTTCATATCAATGAAGATATTGTTCTACCTTCATTGTGCCCTCGTCCATCGCACCCGAAGGAATTCGAGTTGCATGCCTTGGACGTAGTTAGGGCCTTACGGGTATACTTGGCTGCTACAGCTTCTTTTCCAAAAGCTGACGCCTTGTTTGTTCTGCCAGAGGGCCCGCGCAAAGGTTTGGCGGCCTCTTCGGCTACGAATTCTCAGTGCATTAGAAAAACCGTGACCCATGCGTATTCTGTTCGGGGCAAGGTTCCCCCTTTTCCGGTCACGGCTCATTCTACCCGGGCGGTTAGTACTTCCTGGGCCTTCAGACACCAGGCCTCGGTGTCGCAGGTGTGCAAGGCGGCCACTTGGGCCTCGGTTCACACTTTTCTCTATGTTTTAAAAAGTTGATGTGTTTGCATCTTTGGATGCTGCTTTTGGCCGCAAAGTTCTGCAGGCGGCAGTGTAGGCGCATTTGGCGCCTCCTCAGAGGTTCAGTTGGGTACAGTTGTTGCGTTTACCCACCCCTCTTTTTGACACAGCTTGGGGACGTCCCCACAAAGTCATGAAGAGCTGCGTCTGTCAGTGAACGTAGGAGAAAAAGGATTTTATTAAAACTTACCGTAAAATCCTTTTCTCCGAGTTCACTGACAGACGCAGCACCCACCCCTCTGGGCTCTGTTTTGGTACGTCTTGTGTACAAACTGGAGAGCTCCTCTGGGAGGGGGGTTTTAATGTAGGAAAAGAGGACGGCCCCCAGGGGAGGGGCCAGCTGATTTCTTTTCCCTGCCTAGTTAACTCCTGGTAAGACTAACATAAAACCCCACAAAGTCATGAAGAGCTGCGTCTGTCTGAACTCTGAGAAGAGGATTTTACGGTAAGTTTTAATAAAATCCCTTTATTGCACATAAATTCATTTATAAAATATGCAAATAGAAGACCGGTATGAATGTCACTATATCATCTGTTAAGAACATCACGTCCTTACCAATGTGTGTTGCACACATCAACAGCCATAAGTATACAGAAGATGGTCACATTCCACACTCCTATGCAAAGGGAAAGAGCCCGAGGCGTTTCAGGTTCAAACCTTTCGTCGGGCTTATTTGTAGAACGTGTTTGGTATAACTGATCTGTTTGCATCTCAAACAATTCAACAAGATATGTGCAAAAGGAAAAACGAGTAGAAAGGTTGAGTAGACCGCTTCAACAAGTGTAGCGGAAGATGCCGTAACACAATTTCTTTATAATTACGTTGTCCCAAGGTCCATTGTCCAGGCCAGGAGAGAGCACACCGGAAAAGGGGGGGGGGGGCGTGACACTCGATCATATCCCCAAACGAACCCCCCAAGGCATTGTTTTATGGGGGTAAATGATTTCCCGAAGGGGGTGGCGGGATCAACCGCTTAAATCCCCCTGCAAGCGCTGCCTGACATTAACCGGTTCCCCACCGCGCGCCGTGTTTTTACGGCGGCAGTGGGGGAGCGCGGCGATTCGCATTTTGGCCACCAGGGGGCGCGCGCGCGCACCCGCCGCACTCCTGAGGAGTGTGCCCGCGGCTCGGGCGGACCCGATGTCCGCCAGCGAGCCGCGATGAGCGGCTACAGGGCAAAGAACGGGGAACCGCCGATGTAAACACGGCGGTTCCCCGCCCTGTCAGTGGGGCATGAGAGATCTACTGATCCCTGTCACTGGGATCAGTTAGATCTCTCATGCCCATGTTAGCCCAACCCCCCCACAGTAAGAACATGCCCAGGGAACACTATTAACCCCTAGATCTCCCCCCCAGGTTAACCCCTTCACTGCCAATGACATTTATACAGTAATCAGTGGACATTTAAATTTCTGATCGCTGAATAAATGTCATTGGTCCCAAAAAAGTGTCAAAAATGTCCGACATGTCCGCTGCAATATCGCAGTACCGCTAAAAATCGCAGATCGCCGCCATTACTAGTAAAAAAAAAAATAAAAACCCCAGAAATTAATTCTCATCCGTAAACGCGGCCACTTTTGCGCAAACCAATCAAACGCTGATTGCAATTTTTTTTTTTATCGCAAATATGAGGAAGAATATAAATCGGCCAAAAACGGTGAAAAAAAATTTTTTTTTATATTTTTTTTTTTTGGATTTGAATTTTAGCAAAAAGTAAGAAATTTGTGTTTTTTTGCAAAATGGTCGCTCTTCTTTTGTTTATAGCGGCGATCAGAAATGACGCAGAGGGGATCAAATACCACCAAAAGAAAGCTCTATTTGTGGGAAAAAAAGGACGCAAATTTCGTTTGGGTACAACGTCGCACGACCGCGCAATTCAGTTAAAGCGACGCAGTGCCGAATCGCAAAAAGTGCTCTGGTCCTAAAGCTGCAAAACCTTCCGGGGCTGAAGTGGTTAAAATGGATGTCCGCCCCCACACGTGGCTACTTGCAGATTATGAGACTTCATTGTAATTTCACATTAAGGCTTCTTAATTGTGTTTGCTTTTCTATCAGTGCTGCAATCCCTTTTTTTTTTTTTTTTTTTTAATCCAGCTGTATTTAGTGCAATTTATAGCATCCAAGTGAACGATATAACTACACATCAGAATCACTGAGTTGGGAAAATATCAGATCACCACCTCAATGCCACACAAAGCCATTTGACTTTCAAACAACTGATCAGCTTTAGTACTTTTGATTAGCTCGGCATGAAAAGGGCTTTCCTGGAACATTGCAGTTCCTAAAAGTGCAAATGTGGCTTGTATGGGAGGTTTGCAAGAAAAAAAAACACTCAGGAAAGGCCACATGCAGTCAGAGCTTTGCCAAAACACACCTTGTAAGGCAGGGTTCTGTGGAACCCTAGGGTTCCTCCAGAGGTTGCTAGGGGTTCCTTGAGCAACAGTCAATTTCTGCCTCTCAGATAAATTCCCAATTATATCATTCATCTTTTTAGCCATCTGTAAGGGGGTAATTCTTCCCACTGACCATCACATTAATGTATCATGAGTTGTAGATTCTTAATTTTTAGCAGGGGTTCCCCGAGACTGGAGAATTATTTCAAGGGTTCCTCAGTGTTGAAAAGGTTGAGAAAGGCTGTTCTAAGGCCATATGGAGAGAGGTGTTATGTCAGATGATGCTAAAGTTGAATTATTTGGCCTCAATGCCAAACTCTGGCTGGCGGAAATCCAATACAGCTCACCGTCCAAATAACACCATTCCTACAGTAAAGCGGAGGTGGTAATATCCTGTTTATGGGGGTTTTTTTCTACAGCAGGGACTGAAGCACTTGTCGGGATAGAAGGAACAATGTATGGTGCAAAATACCATCAAATTCTTGAGTAAAATCTGCTGCCCTCTGCCAGAAAGTTGTCAATGGAAAGGTTTACCTTCCAACATGAGTGACCCAAAGCACACAGTAAAAATTACCACAGTGGTTGAAGGAGGAAAAAAAGGTGAATGTCCTTGCATGGCCTAGTCAGAGCTCAGACTTATTCCACAGATTTTCAATGGGGTTTGATTTGACTGCAGTCCACAAACGGTCACCATCAAATTTAACTGAACTTAAACAGTTTTGAAGAGTGCACAAATATTGCAAAGTCTAGATGTGCAAAGTTAGTAGGGACCTATACCAACAGACTAATGTCAGTACTTTGTTGAACCACCTTTTGCTTTCAGTACAGACACAAGGGGGGTGATCTTTTTCCAACTCCGTGATTCTGTTTTTTAAATGTTTTTTTCTGACATGTTTGTTTTATCCAGCTGTGTTTACTAAAATCTGCAAAGCAACTAAATGCAGTTATTTTAAAGGGGGGTTATTTTTTCCTATACTTGCTGTAGATTTGTATTGGCCCCCATCCAGCAGCATTTTTAGCTGGTAAGCCTGGAGGATTTCCTAGGCTGAAATCTACCTGGACAGCATGTGGAAAATCATATGCCCCTTGCCCACCACAGTAGTGTCCCCTGCCCCTTCATATCTCGCATCACATCCCCCCCCCCCCCCATATAACATAACATCCCACTTTAGTTTCCTCTGCACCCCCAGCAGAGTGGATAGTGGAAGGAATCACAGTACTGGATGGAAGGTGGGAGGTGCAGGAGTTAACAAACTGAGTTTCTATGATGCTGGTCAGTCCTGGCAACCAATCACCTGCTGGTTAACTGAGGGCTTGTGTCCTCTGTCCAGTACTGTTGTCTCCCTCACTGCTCTGTGAAAATGAAATCAGTGGAGGCTTGATGGAGGAGTCACGGCAAAGCCTCTACTGATCTAAATAGCTGAAAGTGCCACCACAGATTGGGATGTGCATTGCCATCATCCCTATGATAAATTATTTTTAAATACCCCTTGTAAACTGGTGGGATTTTTAAGGCAATTTCAAAAAAACTTTTTCCTTTTTTCTAAAAAATTAACAAATTTATTGAAAAATATGGATATCATAAATAAGCATTAAGCATTTTCATAGATTTTGAAACATTTTCACAAGCGACATAGATACAGTTGATTGTCCAAATGCATATTATTGTACAATCAACTGTATCTATGTCGCTTGTGAAAATGTTTCAAAATCTATGAAAATGCTTAATGCTTATTTATGATTTTCCTTTTTTCTAAAAAATTAACAAATTTATTGAAAAATATGGATAAGTTTTTTTGAAATTGCCTTAAAAATCCCACCAGTTTACAAGGGGTATTTAAAAATAAAGCCTCTACTGATCTACCCATCGCCTGCCCGTGGTCAACGACTTGCCAACCCCCGTCCTAGAGTGTCCAATTACCCTGGAGCCTCAGTCATTTAAATGACTATGTGTGGTAAGCCCTTTCTTTTCCATGCCTTCTATTCAAGCACCAGATCAGAGTTTAGCCTACACCATCCAGGTGATTGTGTTGACCTACTAATCAGATGCCCTACAAGGAGAGACCACATCAACATAATTGGCATTCACTTGAACACACGATTGTCACCTATTGTTCCAGGGTCTAGTGTCATCAGTCTACCTCCTAGAGTACAGTTCATATAGGCTGAAGGACTGCAGAATGTAAAGATGGGATGTGTCTGGCGGTAATACCATTTTGTAGTAAAGTCTCAATGCACATGATACAAATGCAAAAATGGAAGTCCTAGATCAATGAAGTCACTTATTACTTTCTCATTTCAGATACAAAGATCAAGAGGCTGGACACCGGGGATGTTGATGAACTTGAGAAGTTTTTTCCATCAGGAATCTGAGATCATAAGAAAAAGTATTAAAGTAGAAAACGTTTGCACTTAAGTTTGCACAAAAGGATATTGGTTTGATACAAATGTATCGGTATGAAGGATGGTCTATATTTTTTCACCTGCCAGCCATGAAGACACTCAGTCCTGCACCAGGAAAGATATGAATCAGATGGTTCTGGGGTGTGAGAATTTTTGATTCTTAGGCTTGCTGGGTTTGTAGTGGCCATTTATAGTATTAAGCATACAGTTTTGATTAGTCTGGTTTACTTTGTGTTAATGTTTGTGCACACTTTTATGTTACTCTGACCTCATTATAGGTGTTTTTGTCCCTTTTTTTTTTTGTATGTTGATTTTTTTTTTACAATGCACAACACAATCTTAAAATGCAAGTGTCTAAAAATTGCAACTGCACATGTGCTGTTTGAATGAACACCATTTATTAACACTGTAAAAATCACTTATTTGTTTATAAATTGCACTTTGGTGTCTTTCTACTGTTTGAATATTTCTGATGTGTATTCTGTACTTGGTGCAGATTGACTTAATTTCAGCAAAATGTGATGTTGATTGGGGTGTAAAAGTTTGGAAAGGATTTCGTGGGTTTCTGAACCAAGTGTTGGGTTTTTTCTATTTGCTTTTAAGACAGTGTCACTTTTCCAATGCTCTGGAAAGGGCCCTACCCCCAAATACACTCAGCGATCCCATGCCACTCTTCTGCACCCTACATTAGATTGAGTGGTGCTGGTGTCTAGAGGGGCAGTCATCTCGCTTTCCTGGTCACATGACAATTTTCAGGCCTAGCAATTGGCATAGACCTAAATAGTGTCTCAAGGAAGTCACATGCTTCTCCATAGCCACATGTGCTGGGCATTGGCACAGTGGAGTAGTGATGAGAGGGATTGCTGGTATGCTGAGTATAAAGGGTTTGCCCTTCGCAGACACACGATCACCTTGCCCAGAATGGGCAAAGTTATACTGTCTGGAGAATTTGGTCCTGCTGGTAATTAACTGTTACCAGTTGCCATAACTGGTACAATAGAGTATGAATACTTGCCATTGATACTGCGGTGACTCAATGGAGCTAAAAGATTTGAAACTTGTCAGTTCATTGTTTGAACATGCTCGAATCCTTTAGTACATCAGCCTAGTTTTGCGGAGCCAGGGTAGCCTGAAATAGACCTACGGCTGGCTCAGCTGTGTTATAGGCTGTACATTTCAAACGAATGCAGCAAATTGTGTGGAAAGCCTGACTTGTATCAGAAGTTTGCTTTTATGTAAAAATGTTTTACATGTCTTGTTTAAATATTTTAATTGTGATAATGTTGCTTACTAGACCATTGATCTGATAATTTTTTTGGTATAGTTAAGAATTAAACATTGGTTAATGTTTACTGCCTGTTTCATTGTAGCAGTGTGCATTTTTTTTCTATTCATAGTGACTGTCTGAAAGCCAGCCATTAACAAATGTAATAATCTAATATTGAGTAGGTCCTCCTTTTTGCTGCAAAAAACAGCCCTGACCTGTTGAGGCATGGACACCACTCCCTCTCGAAAGCAGTGGTTCTCAACTCCTGTCCTCAGGACCCACTAACAGGTCAGAATTTAATTATTACCTTGGGGAGATGCACACTAGAATACTGCAATCACTGAGCAGCAAATTACACCACCTGTGATGTATTTCAGTTATCTTGCAAACCTGGTCTGTTAGTGGGTCCTGAGGACAGGAGTTGAGAACCACTGTTCTAAAGGATCTGAGCACTCGATACCACAGCATATTTTCAGTGTTACTAAACCCACAACAGTAAAATCAGTCTGTATATGCAGTAAAGCATGTTTGCTATACTTGCTGTGGAATCTAAGGGGTTAATCCTCTGCATTGTGTAAAAAAGCTGCTTGATCTTGTATACACATATTCTCCCCTCACTGCACTGTCTCTCTGTCCAAATAAGACAGCCTTTGGAGTCAGGCTGCACATGCTCAGTTTGGTGGCACTGCATGTGATCAGCACAGGGCCCATCAGCACTGTCCAGACAGAGGGCCAGGAGCCCTGCAGCCTCATAGGACACATCAGTGCAATATGTACACTCCTACAAGCTTCACAGCACATCCCACAGATGCTTGTTGGATTGAGATCTGGTGAATTTAGAGGCCGGTACCTCAAACTTTCAACTTTTTTTTTTTTTTTTTTCAGACAAGGCACCCTTTAAAATGTACAATCTTGAGGCACCCCGTTTTAAAATGTAAAAAAACAAAAATGGTTTTACATAATTCAGTAACATCACACACGTAGGTTACATGATTTGTTCTTTCAATACACCTTTAGTATTGCAATGTTTCTCATTCAGTTAATAGAACCCCAGTGCTGACAGGGGGAAAAATGCATGCTGCGTAGGGGCTCAACGTCGTCCTTATCAACCAATGTCATTGGTGGTTAGGATGCCAGTGGCTGGAAAGTTGTAATGATGCACAATGAAAACTTGTGACTTTGTGTGACTAAAAGGCAGGCTTGATCTACCTTTACTCTGCCTTCAGGAGGCCCTTCATTTTTATTGATTTTTGCCAAGGCTCCCTGGTTGAAAAAGGCTGTTTCCAAACTATTCTTGAATCCTCGTAGTGTCACAGGGTGCATCCTGCAGAAAGTGGCCACTGCCATCAGAATAGTTTCCTTGAAACTATATATTTGGCTAGCAATGTTTAACCACTTCAATACCAGGCACTTAGAACACTTCCCTACCAGACCAATTTTTCAGCTTTCAGGCTTTTGCGCTTTGAATGACGGTCATGTGACGCTGTACCCAAACAGTTTTTATTTTGTTCCCACAAATAGAGCTTTCTTTTGGTGGTATTGGATCACCCCTGTGGTTATTTTTTGCGCTATAAATAAAAAGACCGAAAATTTTGAGAGTTTGTTTGTCACAAAACTTTGTAAATTAATACATTTTCTCCAGTCAATCTTCCAGGACGGCACAGCTGAGAGATGACTGGTCTGACCTGGACAGAAAATGCAATCAAGAACAGAGTTTAAAAGGCCCCACCCTCCCTCTGCCCCTCAGTTTCTGTGGTTCCCACAGGGATGCAGCGAAACAATTTGTTTTTTCCAGGATCAAGGCCTGGGGCTGAAGTCGTCATCCGCCCCCCCCCCCCCCCCA
>BLSH010277349.1:1797860-1811414 GCA_018402905.1 Glandirana rugosa
ACTGGGACAGCAGACCTGGTTTGTGCCCTATTTTTGTGAATCAGTGTATCATCGTCCTCCCTTTGATGATTGCAAACTACTCGATTTTCGTTGTATATTTGAAGGCTTGAGTGTGGATAAATCCATGAACATCGAATCCGTACGTATGTGACGGGTTAAACCATTGTGTTTCGAACTGGAAAGTCAATCACTAGACCTCAGAGAGGAAGCCCTCTTTCTAGAACTTTTCCGGGACAGGTTATATATATATATCCGTTAATTGTTGCCTTCCTCCACTTGAAGAATGTGCCATATCCAAACAGTTCGGAAGTTTATATGTTGCTTTTAGCTCATCAAACGTTAGTAGTTTCCCTCCTGCTACTATGTGACTAAGTGTTTTTATCCCGTGTTTGGTCCAGACGACAGGGTCAGGGATCTCTGCAAAGTGGGCCAAACCGGGATTCCTCTAAAGTGGGGGGGGGGGGGGATTTCATTACCCTCCCGTCTGTCACTTACTACCCAAGCCCTCTCAGTGGTTCGCATAGATAGCATGTTCTGATATGGGGATTTATGTTCCTGTAATAGCAAGTGCGTTAACGCCTCATAAGATCCCACTATGGCTGCCTCTAGGGCGGTAGCTGCATCGCCATCCGGGCAGCTGATCCACCTGTGGGTGAACACCAACTACCCTGCCAAAAAGTATCTATAGAAATCAGGGACCGCCAGCCCCCCCGTTTCCATGGCAACTGCAGCACTCGGAGTTTAATCCTCGGGTGGCGACCCCGCCATAGGAAAAACGTTACCTGTTGATCTATGCTCCTGAAAATATATCTCAGGATCCAGACCAGTGAATTCTGGAATATATAAAGGAACAAAGGCAAAACTGTCATTTCTCAATCGTTCATTGACAGACGCAACCTCTCATTCTTGACATGTGGGGCTTATGCAGCTTTCACTAGGAGTGGACTAGGCAGAACAAGTGCAACTCAAAGCAAGCACAGTCCCTCCCAGGGGGCAGTCCTCACTCGCATAACCCCTCCAGCACTTGCTACAGCAAACCAGTTTTTTATGCCTAGTGCAAGGAGTTGGACCTGGCTCCCTGCTGGGATCTGCGGTTCCCTGTTGCTTTTTTTCTTTCTTTTCTTTTTTCAAGAAAATCTGATAGAAGAATACAATCAAGCAGCTGGCTGGGTGACAGGCTGGATATCCTAGATCCAGGGAGTCTCCCCATCGCGACCGACGGATGCGAGCCGACCCTTAGCTGTATATGGGGTCTGCCGCGTTCCGTGCGAGACGGCCGGCGGGTTAAATGTCCCGCCAGCGCACCTAGGACCGGGCACCCCATGTCACGGGTGCCACATGGCCAGCAGCTCCCCCCGGTTCGGCGGGGTGGCAGGACTGCCCCGGGTGGCTACCTGCTGTGTGGTGCCCCCCTTTTTTTCCCTCTTTAGGGCCTGGCCGTTCGCGGTCCGTCCGTCCGTTTGGATGCCGCCGCCCCCCCCTCCACCGGAGCTGTAGTCCTCTCTGCCTGCGTAGGTCCCCCTCTGGGTAGCTGCGCCATCCTCCTGTACCGGTCACACGGCCGCCACTTTCCCAGAGTCGGCCATGTATTATACACGGCCGCCATTTTCTTGTAGCCAGCCGCATGTTTTCAATAGCGGCCGCCATTTTGCGGTGGCCGACGGCAGTGTTCGGCCTCTAGGCCATTTTGGTGTGGTCCATGTATACTGAGGGGCGGCCCTGCTCCTCCTGGGGCGCTTACAGGCTGGAAGAGAGCTCTCTACACGTGGGGATCGAGAGCAGAGGGACAGGCAGCTACAGCAGCACAGCTCCTGGGGTGGTGGGTGAGTCCTCCTGGGAACCTCTGAGGGCCCCAAGGCGGCGACTGTGGGGGAGGTTTGGCGGTAAATTTACTTCCGGTGTCACACGGGGTGCGGGCTATAGCGGCTGAAGCTGGGAGCTTCCCAGCCGGGGTCTCCAGTGGGCACCAGGCGGCGCTTGACCAGTGGTCCCGCTGCACACCTTGACGGCCCTCCTGGAGGGATGCTTCTCCCGGAACCGATCTGTGACCGGTAGGCGATCAAATGGCCACCTCCTCCTCTGTCCTCTGGGGAAGTCTCGGAGCCGGAAGGGGGTTCTGCGATGTCGGGGGCCCCCTAGAGCTGTTGGAGGACCCCTCGGATGAGGAGGAGGAGCCCACGGGGGCCACTGCGGCTCGTGAACAGGATCTGGTGGGGTCCTTGGTTTCAGCGGTACGTGAGACGCTGAAGCTGGGCCCGGCTGCGATCCCGGGGGCGCGTACACTTTTGGGTCACATAAGCCGGCCCAGGCGCCTAAGGCGTTCCCCTATTTGTCGCGGCGTCCTCAGGGGTCATTTGCCATGCCAAAACGTTTTTCTGTGCGTTATCCCTTTGAGGATACCTTGCTGCAGAAGTGGAAGTCCCCGACGGTGGATCCGTCGGTGGCCCGACTGAATAAGGCGACCATTATCACGATGGAGGGCTCTCCATCTTTCAAGGACCCGGCCGACAGGAGGACTGAGGCGGTGTCCAAGGCCATGTTCCTGTTCGCTGGGTCGGCTATGCGGCCGACGCTGGCGTCTGCGCTGGTGGCACAGGCGCTTACGGAATGGGCGACTATTGTGCACCAGGCTCTGGTGACTCTCCAGGCCCCTCCGGAACCTGTGCAGATGGCAGACCAGTTGATTCAGGGACTGAAGTATCTCTGTGATGCGACCCTTGACATGGCCCCCATGCAGTCAAAACTGTCCATGTTCGCAATCGTCATTAGACGGCTGTTATGGCTGCATTGCTGGTCAGGAGACCAGGCGTTAAAGAAGGGCCTGACGGACCTGCCTTTTGAAAGGGGTCACCTTTTTGGGGCTTCCCTTGATGAGATCATCAAGGATTACACTGGGGGGAAAAGTACTTTTCTTCCGGAGCCCAGAAGGGGCAAGGAGCCCCGGCGGAGGGCGGGCCCTTCCTTCTCTGCGCAAGAGAGGTTTTTTCGTGCACCACGCGCCTCGAACAAGGGTTCTCAGCCCGCCAAGGCCCCCGCTGGGGGCCAGAAGTGTCCCTGGCAGTGTGAGTCCAAAAAGGCAGAGGAGAAGTCTTCCTCCGCATGATGGGTTGCCCCCACCCGTGGTTCGGGTGGGGAGACGGGCGCGAGGTGGTTTCGTCCCCAACCCCCGGACAGGTTCTTTGCCTCCAATCTGAGGCTTCTCCCGAAACGGCTGCAGGCCCTGTTCGGGGCCATGCACGCCCTGCTCCATCGGGGGGATTGTTCCGGCTGTGGAACGTTTCCGCGGCTATTATTCCAATCTTTTTGTGGTTCCGAAAAAAGATGGGGTCAGGCCTGTCCTGGACCTGAAGGCTCTCAACTTCTTTGTGAGGGCACGGAAATTCAGGATGGAATCTGTCCACTCAGTGGTGGCGACTCTTCGGCTAGGAGATTTTGCGCTGGTTGGAATACTTGGGCTTGGTCCTGGATACGGAGTGGGTGAAGGTGTTTCTCCCTGCCGCCAAGGCCTTGACACTCCAGGGGGTGGTGCGGGCCCTGCTGTCTCAGCGGAGGTCCTCTATCAGGTTTTGCATGCGGGTGTTGGGGCTGATGGTCTCCTCCTTCGAGGCAATGCCCTATGCCCAGAGTCACCCCCGGCTCCTGCTGCGGTGGGACAAGTCTCCACTCTCCCTGGATCCGGTGATCAGTTTGGATCACCGGACTCAAAGCTTCCTCGCCTGGTGGCTACGGGCCCCGACCTTGGAGCAGGGAAAGTCGTTTCTTCCCCTGGACTGGGGAAGGTGCTCATGACAGATGCCAGCCTGCACGGCTGGGGAGGGATCATGTTGCGGTTGGTCTCCGGAAGAGTCCCGTCTCCCGATCAATGTGCTGGAACTGCGGGCGATCAGGCTTTGCATCTCCTACTGGTCGGGGAGGCTGCACGGGAGCCCTGTTCGGGTCCAGTCAGACAAAGCCACGGCGGTGGCTTATGTGAACCATCAGGGCGGAACAAGAAGCACGGCATGTGGCCCACATTCTGCGGTGGGCAGAGCTTCACGTGCCGGCAATCTCCGCTGTTCACATCCGGGGTGTAGAGAACTGGCAGGCGGACTATCTCAGTCGCCAGAAGCTGGATCAGGGAGAGTGGTCCCTGCATCCGGAGGTGTTCCGCCAGATTTGTCAGAGTTGTGGCATGCCAGACGTGGATCTCCTGGCGTCCCGGCTCAACCGGAAGTTGCAGGCCTTCTTGAGCAGAACAAGGGATCCACTGACAGACGCGGCGGATGCCCTCGTGGCTCCGTGGTCTCGGTACCGGCTGCTCTATGCCTTCCCTCCACTCCCATTACTCCCTGCGCCTGCTGCACGGGGTAGAGGCGGAAGGGATCCCAACCATTCTGGTAGCACCAGATTGGCCTCGGTACGTCGACGTGGTGTGGATGGTGGTCGACGTCCCCTGGTGGCTCCTGCTTTGCGAGGACCTACTCTCACAGGGACCCATCTTGCACCCTGCTTTACCCTCGCTGGCTTTAATGGCCTGGCTATTGAGTCCCAGGTGTTAAAGAATAGGGGCCTCTCTGAGTCTGTCATTCCCACGATGCTCAAGGCGCGTAAGGCCACTTCGCAGAAGATCTATCACCGCACCTGAAAGGCTTACATTGCTTGGTGCGAGGCGGGGGGTTGGAACCCCCGTTCTTTCTTGGTGGCTCGGGTACTGGCTTTCCTTCAGCAAGGCCTAGATCACAAGCGGGCGTTGAGCACGCTTAAGTGGCAGATTTCTGCCCTGGCAATTCTTTTTCAGCGTCCCTTGGCGACGCATTACTTCATTCGTACCTTTGTCCAGGGGGTTCGTCATGTCTCCCCCCAGGTTCGGTCGCCTTTGGCGCCGTGAGACTTTAATCTGGTCCTTTCTGTGTTTCAGAAGCCGCTCTTCGAAAATATCAGGGAAAGTTCCCTGCAACTGCTTTCGCAGAAATTGGCCTTTCTGGTGGCAATAACATCCGCTAGGCGGGTGTCTGAGCTGGCGGCTCTGTCCTGAAGGTCCCGTACTTGGTCCTGCACAGGGACAAGGCGGTTTTGCGTCCCTCTCCCTCCTTCTTACCGAAGGTGGTCTTTTTGTTTCACATCAATGAGGACATTGTCCTTCCTTCGCTGTGTCCGCGCCCGTCTCATCCTAAAGAGGTTGCCTTGCACTCCCTGGATGTGGTTAGGGTGTTGCGAGTGTATCTGGCAGCCACCGCCTCATTTCGGAGGTCCAATGCGATTTTTGTCGCAGTGGATGGTCCGCGCAAGGGACTGGTGGCCACCATTTTCCATTGGATATGTCAGACAGTGACCCGTGTGTATGCTGTTCGGGGACAGGAGCCCCCCTTTCTGGTCACGGCTCACTCTACCAGGGCGACTAGTACTTCCTGGGCTTTCCGACACCAGGCGTCGGTTTCTCAGGTGTGCAAGGCAGCCACTTGGACCTCAGTGCACACTTTTTCTACGTTTTACAGAGTTGATGTTGCAGCTTCTTCTGATGCTGCTTTCGGCCGCAAAGTTTTGCAGGTGGTGGTGTGAGGCGCGTCTGGCACCTCCCGGAGAACTCTTTTGTTGGGCATTGTTGTTCTTGTTGCCCACCCCTCGTTGAGACACTGCTTTGGGACATCCCCACATGTCAAGAATGAGAGGCTGCGTCTGTCAATGAACGATTGAGAAAATAGTATTTTTTGATTTACCGTAAAATCCTTTTCTCTGAGTTCATTGACAGACGCAGCACCCGTCCCTCTTTGTTTGAGTTTGTACTGCTTGCTACTAACTAGTTTGTTGAAGCAAGTGCTGGAGGGGTTATACGAGTGAGGACTGCCCCCTGGGAGGGGCTGTGCTTGCTTTGAGTTGAACTTCGTTCTGCCTAGTCCACTCCTAGTTAAAGCTGCATAAACCCCACATGTCAAGAATGAGAGGCTGCGTCTGTCAATGAACTTGGAGAAAAGGATTTTACGGTAAGTCAAAAAATCCTATGAGTGTTAGGAGTAGATTCTTCCAGGCCTGCAATCTATTTTTGATAGTTGCCATTACCGATGTAACATTTAAGGGCAATAAAATCAGAGACAGTGTTGGAGATGTGAAGGCCCAAGTATTTAACTTTATCAACCTGCCGCAGTGGACAACCTGCTGGAACCCTACACGTTGGATTAGGTGTGCGAAGGGGGAGAATCTGTGACTTGGCCCAATTAGCTTTCAGTCCCGAAAAAGCAGCAAAAGTGTAAGTTTAGCGCCGCCTCCAGAGATCCAGCTGAGTCCTGTAAAAAAAGAACCATGTCGTCTGCGTAAAGTGCTGTATTTTCAGTCAGGCTACCCACAGTTATCCCCTTAACATCTAATTATGCAAAGCTGCCGCCAGTGGTTCAGTCATTACAACAAAAAGGCCTGGCGATATTGGACATCCCTGGCGGGTGCCTCTCTGGGTTGTGAAGAATTCGGATAACATGCCATTTAATTTAATAGCCGCTGTCAGGGATTGATAAAGGAGATCATTCCATTTCCTAAACTTGGGACCAAAGCCAAACGTCTCCAACACTGTGCTCATGTACCGCCAGTCTACGGAATCAAAGGCCTTTTCCAAATCCAAAAAGACCAAGATCCCTCTACTGGAGATCTCCAACCCTAGTTGTGTGTGTGTGTGCACACCCTACACAGGTTGATGTCAGTGGCCTTCTTAGGCATAAAGCCCGTTTGGTCTTGGGAGATAATGTGCTCTAGGATCAACATCAATCTAGTGGCTAATAGCTTGGTTAGAACCTTAAAATCTGCATTCAGAACAATTAATGTATGAAAACCGAGGATGCCCACATAAATTTAACAAAATCTGGGATGTGTGGAAAACATCTGAACTTACAGTGAGTGCTGTTTAGGTATGAGAAAATTTAACAAGGGCCGGGTTTATAGACGGGCTTTTGTGGGGTGAAATCTTATATTGATTACCAATGAGCCGATGATGTTTATGTCAGACACGGATATGTGAAAGTGATCTTCTGCATTGTCTTATTGTACAGTTCCTTTATGTATGGAAAAATTGAGTCCTGCTGTGTCACCTGTTCTTTTTATTTTTGGTTTATTGCCGATACAAAAGTACATTGTATGATGTTTTATATATTTGTTAAAGCGGAGTTCCACCCTAAAGTGGAACTTCCGCTGGTTGGATTCCTCCCCCCCTCAGGTGTCACATTTGGCACCTTTCGGGGGGGAGGGGGAAGAGGACACCTGTCTTTAGACAGGTGTCCTTTTCCACACTTCCGGGAGTTCTGGCCGGCGGACGCGGCCGCTGACGTCAGAAGCCGGCTCCCTCCTCCCTGCTCGCTCTGCTACTGGCCGCCTGGCCAGTAGCAGAGCGTGGCAGAGCTCGCGCATGCGCGGTAAGGTGCCCGGCGTGAAGCTGTACTGCTTACACGTCCGGGTTCCCTTACCCGCGATGGAAGCGGCTGCACCCGTCCCCCGATCCGAAGATCGGCGGCGGGTGCCGACATCGCTGGAGTCCAGGACAGGTAAGTGTCCTAATATTAAAAGTCAGCAGCTACTGTATGTGTAGCTGCTGACTTTTAATTTTTTTTTTTTAGCCCGGACCTCCGCTTTAATAAAAAGTATTTAAAAAAAAAAATCCGCATTCAGTAAGGAGATGGGTCTATAGGATGAACATAAAAGGGGGTACTTGTCTGGCTTGGCTATTAAAACAATATGCCCCTCATAAAATGAAGGAGGTAAGGATCCCTTCTGAAAACAATCTGTAAACAACTGTAGCAATTTAGGGGCTAGTGTATCTAGGTATCGCGGTACCATGCGACCGGTATGCCAGGGCCCGGGGGCCTTGCCAGCAGGAAAGGATGCAATGGCTGCAGCCACCTGCTCCCTAATGGGTCCATCCAGATATTCCCTAGCTTCATCCGGAAGTGTAGGCAGGTCGAGGGCCCCCAAGGTTGCCCGTAACTCGTCCACCTTATATATCAATATAGGGGAATATAAGGTTTTGTAAAAGGAGACAAAAGTTTGCATAATTTCCTCTCTGTTCATCAGCAGGAGACCTGGCCTGGGGGAAATACAGGGGACCACTGTCATGGGTTTGTTGACTGCCGTCAACATGGCCAATAATTTGCCATTTTTGTCCTCTTTTTCAAAAATACGTGCCGCACTCTGAGAAAGCTGACCAGCGGCCAGCTCCTGATAATTGAGATATACTTCCCTCCTAGCAAACTGTAGCCTAGTCAATGTATCAGATGAGGGCGTGTCTGCGTGCTCCCTCGCACACTGCTGTTCTTTTGATTTGAAGAGTAGCACTAATATTGCTACGCTCCCTGCGCAAGGCCTTTATAGCTGAGATGTAGTGGCCTTGAAGGCATCCCACTCATTTCTTGTTTCTTTCTTGTTAAAAAAAAAAGGCATCCCACTCTGTTTGCAGAGAGACAGATCCAGCATTAAGTTGCCAATAGGAGGACATGTGTGGTAGAATTGCCTTCTCCACCTTGGGTTCCTCTATCCATCCAGGAGACAGGCGCCAAACTCGCCTGGTCTCCACAGACCCAACTAGCAGATCTATCTGTAACGGAGTATGATCTGATAAGCCCCCAGGTAGATATTCTGCGTTGACTAATAAGGGCAGCATGGCCACGTTGGCAAAGGCCAGGTCAATTCTGGAGGAGGAATTAAAGGTTGAGGACAAATAGGAATAACACTTAACATCAGGATGCTTCCACCTCCACAATTCCGTAAAACCGGCCACTTCAGCCCAGCGCAACAGGTCCATATTGGGGGAATCTGTGTGGGTTAGATGTTTCTAGAGTATAGTTCAGGATATTGTTAAAATCCCCTGCCATTACCAGTGTAAATGGAGCTAGAGGTGCCAATTTTTCTAAGACCTCATACAGAATGGTATTGGAGAAGAGTGGAGGAATATAGACATTGGCCAAAGCTATTCTGTAAGAGTATACCAAAGCTATTCTGTAAGAGTATACCAAAATCAATACTATAAGATACCTTCCCCTCTGTGATCACATTTTCTACTGTGCAGGGTAATGTGGGTGCAGCAAAATTGACACTCCTCTTGCATTACGTTACATGTATGGCTCTATGGACCCACAGACGCTTCAAAGCTAATACCTTGCTGCCCACAAGATGCGTCTCTTGGAGAAATATAATGTGAGGATGACCGGCTTGCAGGAACTTCAACACCAGGGCCCTCGTGAATGTAGAGTTTAAACCCCTGACGTTCTAAGAGATCATTCTTCTATCTAGAGTCATGGCTGTAGTGCACAAGGATGTACAGAGTAAGGAGTCATACAGAGCCATACCAACCGCTGAGGAAAACCTAGAAGTCTAGTAGGTGTAGTACACACAAACAACACTCATTTCTGAGGTTTGCCATCTCCAGGACCAGTCCGGGGCTCGCTGAAATTCCACAATTGCCCAAGGCAAGAGATGTAGAAGGAAATTAATTGCGAAGAAATATTGCAGTAAGGAAATATCCTACTGGAAACAAGTAGAAATAATTTGGAGAACATTCCCAACAACCAGTCCCTTTGTCCCTGTCTCACCCACCTAAGATAGAAAAACAATAAACATAACCCAAACCAGTAGGTGGACTTATATCCAAAAAAAACCCATATTAACTAGAGGTGTACAGTCACAGGCAATCACACAAATGCTCCAAAAGGGAGGACTAACAGTTTCCAAAGCAGAAAAAATGGGGGGTGGGGGGGACCCAGTCCGTGGACAAGAACAGTTCCAGTCCAAAAAAAGTCAAAGTAAAATACAAAAGGGAAGAAAAAGAAAGGGGGCCCACAACTTCGTAGATCCAGAAAGCTGCTGTTTCCCGTGTAGACATCAGAAATCATTCAGTACCTTTGTCCACAAATGGTGCAGGAGATGGTTTAATGTCAAAGCAGACCATTGTAATCCCAGGATCAGGTATTTGTAGGCCATACCAGAAAGCATTCCAACAGGAAAAGAAACTGCAGAATCTATCTTTCCTCTGGTCAACAACAAGGAACACTTAATCCAGGGTGTCCAGCTAATCCGAAACATCCGATGGCATCTCCAAAAATTTGACCAAACCCCGATACTCGTTTCGAAGCTTGCTCAGGTATGACATGTTGTATTTCAACCCCTTTTCTCGCAGCCGTTTACAGGCCTCCACGAATGAATGGCGTCTCCTCTGCAGCTCCGGGGAGAAATCATGGAAAAAATGGACGGTGGTGTTCTCGAACCGCAGTTGGGGTCTCATTCTGGCTTCAGCTAGGATGAGATCTCTATCTCTATAGTTCAGGAAACTGACAAAAATTGTCTGGGCGGTGCTCCCTGTGGTCTGGGACCCATCGGGACCCTGTGGGCCCTTTCAACAATGTAAGCCGAGGAAACATGCTGTAGCTCCAGGATATCTTTGAAAAATTTCTCTGCGAAACTGTTGGGGTCCTGGCCCCCCGATCCTTCCGGAAGCCCCACCACGCACACATTGTTTCGTCTCATCCTATTTTCGGCGTCATCAGACTGTGCCATCAGTAGTTTAATTGTGCGTTGTAGTTCCAAAACATGCTGTGATGTGGTGGCAGCAGTATCCTCCACCTCCGATATGCAGCTTTCTGCTGCAGTGACACCTGAACTTTTCCAAGTCCCGTCTGATAAGGCCGCATTCAATTGCCAGGGTATCTATTCTGCCCATGAGCGTAGCTGTACTAGTCTCTATGGCTGATAGTATAGCCGTGGTAGAGGCTTCAGCCGCTGGCTGCTCCATACCTGATGGCTGAGGGGGATCGCTACCCTCCTGATCCATATCCAGGAGAAGTCGCAGGTCCACCTGCACCCCCATGGCCCGGTCAGATCTAGGAGTCAAGATGGCTGCCCCACGTGTGTCTGCCGGTGCAGTGTGTACCTGTTTCCTGGTGGAGCGGCGATTGTTGGGCATCGATGGGACCAGTGTGTCAAGAACTGGTGTGACCATAAATGTGTGAACTGCACAGAGAATACCAGACACTCCGTAAAGTGATTTATTAAGGATATACCGTATTTTTCGCACCATAAGACGCACTTTTTTTCCCCCAAAAAGTGGGGGAAAGTCTCCCTGCGTCTTATGGTGCGAATACCTGAAAAAACCCGCCCACCCCCCGTCGCCGTCGCGAGCCCGCAGTGTAATACAGCATAGAGCGCTCTGCTCTGATCTCACACAGTGAGAAGACAGAGCAGCTGCAGTACTTCATTTGGCCACTGGGGCTTCATTCGGCCCCAGTGGCCAAATGAAGTACTGCAGCGGCTGGAGCTGCTCTGTCTTATTTATGAATGGAATCTGGCTGCAGAGTGGAGCTCCACTAGGCGCAGGGTGATGACATCATCACAGCGCAGTGGTGGCGGGAGATATGAATCTCCCTCTCAGCTCTGTCAGGATGGACACAGGTATGGCTGTATTTCATGGGACTGGTATATTGCTGTATTTCATGGACACTCCTATGTGTTGTATTACATGCATCTGGTATGTGGCTATATTTCATGCATCTGGTATGTGGCTGTATTTCATGGGCACTGGTATATGGCTGTATTTCATGGGCACTGGTATATGGCTGTATTTCATGGGCACTGGTATATGCTGTATTTCATGGGCACTGGTATATGCTGTATTTCATGGATCTGGTATATGGCTGTATTTCATGGGCACTGGTATATGGCTGTATTTCATGGGCACTGGTATATGGCTGCATTTCATTGATCTGGTATATGCTGTATTTCATGGATCTGGTATATGCTATATTTCATGGATCTGGTATATGGCTGTATTTCATGGATCTGGTATATGGCTGTATTTCATGGATCTGGTATATGGCTGTTTTTCATGGGCACTGGTATATGGCTGTATTTCATGGATCTGGTATATGGCTGTATTTCATGGATCTGGTATATGGCTGTATTTCATGGGCACTGGTATATGGCTGTATTTCATGGGCACTGGTATATGGCTGTATTTCATGGGCACTGGTATATGGCTGCATTTCATGGATCTGGTATATGCTGCATTTCATGGATCTGGTATATGCTGCATTTCATGGATCTGGTATATGCTGTATTTCATGGATCTGGTATATGCTGTATTTCATGCATCTGGTATATGGCTGTATTTCATGGATCTGGTATATGGCTATATTTCAAGCATCTGGTATGTGGCTGCACTGGTAAATATTTTAGTACACCATTTGGATCAGAATTTTTTTTTCTTGTTTTCTTCCTCTAAAACCTAGGTGCGTCTTATGGTCAGGTGCGTCTTATGGTGCGAAAAATACGGTAAGTAAAATGGTGATCCAAACACACATCTAATATAACAACATTGTAAACAACCACAGCAACAGAAATAGTGAAAACTGCTAAAACAGGTATAGGGAAATGTCTAAACCGTAAATGTAGCCAGGCCAAGGTCATGCACGGGAGATCAATCAGAGGGGGCAGGGAGCAAGATAAGGCAGAAACCAGGAACAGATGACAGGATCAGACAGGGGTCCAGGAGCAGATTCAGGGTTCAGGATACAGGGTTCAGGATTCCAGATAGAGGATTCGGGATTCCAGATACAGCATTCAGGATGGCAGATACCGGATTCAGGATTCCAGAAACAACATTCAGGATTACAGATACAGGGTTCAGGATTCGGGATATAGAGGCACATGGAGGACAAACACCAAGGTACTAAGCATATGGTAAACAGGGTTTAAATATCCTTCCTGTAACGACCGTCAGGTGGTGACCCATGAACCTCTGATTACTGGGAGACATCCGCTGGTGGACACTGGAACTGCAGCCCATGGATCCAGGAGCCACAGTGCCAACACCAGATGAGCCCTTTACTGACACCCGCTGGTCGACACTGGAACTGCAGCCCATGGATCCCCAAGCCACAGCGCCATCCGCTGGAGGAACTATTCCTAACACGGTGGAAGCCCCTGACTTCACTGCAGCTGCTTTAGGCTCAGGATGATCGTGCTGGCAGATTATGGTACACGGGAGCCAAAGCTCTCCCCTTCACATCCTCGGTCCTTCACATCTGGCCACCCCCCCCCTCTTCTTATCAAATAATCTTTTGTTGTCCTCCTGTGCCTTAGTCATGGTCTCCCACAAGAGTCTGTTGTTATGTTGGAGAAATTAAAGGGTGTCCTGTACAGCTGAAATTGAAGAGTCAGGAACAGCATTGGACAGAAATAAAGGGTGAAACCCACAGTTGGCGAAGAAAGGAGATTGTTTTGTAGCCGAATGTCTTGAGTTATTGTATGCAAATGAAACCCAGTCATCCTGAGAAAAAGAAGTGAAGCAACGGATGTACTGTTCGAGGGTCTGATTATTTCTTTCTGTCTGACCGTTAGTCTGAGGGTAGTATGCAGAGGAAAATGAAAGTTCTACCTTTAGTGTTCCACAGAGAGCCCTCCAAAACTTTGATGTAAATTGGACTCCTCAATCAGAAACAAAGTTTCCAGGAACACCATGGAATCTCACAATTTCCTTTATAAAAACTTGGGCTGTTTCTATTGCAGAGAGTACCCCTTTCAAGGGCACGAAGTGAGCCATTTTAGAAAAAC
>BLSH010277349.1:1828882-1840260 GCA_018402905.1 Glandirana rugosa
CTTCTCCCTCTCGACGGAGACCCAACATGAACGGGGGACCCGGTTTTAAACGGTCAGTCGGGGACGTATCTTCCAACTATCTAACTAGACCCTTCTTGGTAAGAAGTACTTAGGTACGACTAATGATGATTACTATGGCAAAAGTAATGATTTTAGAACATATATCAGGGAATATTAATAGAGATTGTCGAACGTCTGATAACTATAATCCGATTGACCGGACATCAAGGGTCCTTATATGTTGTCGTTATTTGACGCGATCCCAGAGTGTCCACTCGTCGTCGATTTTGTTTCTTTGTATGTCACGGAACGCTTTCATAAGCCGGGGGAAACTTGAAACGCTGGAAAACGGTGTAAAGTATCATTAGTAGTAATCAGCATGGATTCATGAAGAATGGTTCTTCCCAGATCAATCTATCAACCTTCTATGCAGGGGCTGACTGGCAAATTTTGGCCCAGGGGGCAAGTACAACCCAGAGGCAGCTCTCCCTCTTCCCAACCTCCATCTCAGGCTAAAGCTCCACTCCAGGAACTCTCTGTTCACCGGGCGGGTCAGGCTGGACAGAGCCTGCTGTACTGACCCTGAGAGAGGAGAACCTCTGGTGGGGCATGGAGCCGGCCTTTGCGCAGACACAGATATACCATCCAGGGACCTCCTGTGCTCTGTCCATGTCCTCCCGCATCTGGTAGGACACCAGCGGGGACTTTTTACTCTTCACCAGGAAGCCTTTCGTTTAGGCATGTCTGTGGCGGAATCGGTGCAGCCAAGGCCGGATTAAAGTCATCATGGGTCTGGTGTTGATAGCAGTGGAGCAGATTTAGGAGTGGCAGGGATATGACTTAAGTAACATCAGATACCAGCTCTCCTTTTACTGGCCACCCTCCTGTGTTTACAAGAGCCTGTGTTTATGTGCGCCCAAACTGGAAAGGGTGTAATGCTAGGGAAGTCTGGCATTTGATTTTCCAGGCTTCTATAAAGGCCATACATCAGTGTATACCCTGAGGTGAAAGGGCACAGCTGCGCGGTCCCAATGCTACAGAAGCCCAAGGCTTCCATAAGAGCCCTGCACTGGAGTGCGCAGCATGCCCTGAGGTGAGGTAGAAGGGCACAGCTGTGCAGGCCTAACAACACTGCAAAAGGCAAATACCAGGCTTCCAATAGGACTGCCTGTCCAGCTCCCATTCATCCCATCACTCAGCCCAGGTGTAGGGTTGTCACCTTTTCTTCAAGCCGAACTCGAACACTTAGTAATGCATGGGACTTTTTTTTGTAGTATACACTTATGAAAAAGACCTGAGATATCTTTGGGTGCCCTAAGGAGAAATCATAATGCTGCATGCTTAGCACGCTGCGGAGAACAGGGGGTGTGGCAAAATTGTGTTAACAGTGGGAGGGGAGTCGTTAAACAAAACAAAAGCACTCACATTTCCATAAAACATGCTTAGATTTCTGTGCCACAAGTAAGAGTCTCAGACATGTATAAACCTCAGTACAATAATTTTTTTAACTAAAACCCCTCAATTACTACAGAGGTAATTGCAGTGGGGATCAAGGGCATTTGTTCACCTTTTCATTTTCTTTAAGTACAGAGGGTATTACGGTATGTACAGGAAAGCAGTGTGGAATGTACAGCGGTATACAGTATGCAGGAGTGTAAAGCATATAATGCTATGTGTAGGAAAGGAGTGCAAAGTGTATAACATTAAGTGCAGGAAATGAGTGCAAAGCATTTGACGGTAGGTAGTATTTGCAGGAGGGGAGTGAGGAGGATGTAAAAGTAGCCAGTATATGCAGTAGAAGAGTGTGGAGTATATGATGGTGGGTTGTATGTGATGAAAAGAAATGTGGAGTGTAGGACCGCAGGTAGTGCATGCATGAGAGCAGTGTGGAGGTATGATGGTAGTTGAGGGGCAGTAAAACCCTGTAGCTGAGTTGTACTTTTACCACCCCCAACCACTCCTTTAGCTGCAGAGGCAGTGGCTGAGCGTCTATACATGTTACAGCCGCAATGCTTTGCGTTGGGCCACTCCGCAACTGTGCTAGTGTGGAGTTAAAGCAGGCAGTGAGAATGCGATACAGTGTCTCTTCACAGCCTGTCAAATGCTCTCTGAAGAGAGATCTAAAAACAGATGACTCTTCAGACAGCACTGCTAGTGTGAAAGAGCCTCAAAGGGTGGTAAATAAGCACTGCCATCTGTCTTAAAGGGCTAATTCACACTAATGCTGGTATCTGAAGAGCAATCCACATTTGGATCTACCCTTGAAGGCAATTGTATCACCTCCACACTGCCTGCTTTATCCCCTTGATCCCTACGTTTGTGGGGCAGCATTCACTATAGCACCTCATATTTGGCAGGCACTAAACCTGCTGAAAGCAGCAGGGGATATCATTTTTACCATGGCCGCGAAAGGAAAGCATTGCGGCGGCGGCAGCAAGTGTGCACCCTTTGCTGCTGCCTCTTAAGTAGTGGTTGGTAGGGGGGGTGGTAAAAGTGTGACTCAAATGCAGTTTTACTGCCCCTCCAACCACTAGTGTGACTGAGCCATGATTCACTGCAGGGGCCATTGGACAGTGGTATGCACAGAGCAACTGCATCAGTACTAGTCATCTGTCACGGTCCTGTTGGTGGAGTCTGTCTTATGCAGGGAACAACCGCTCTTACACACCCGATTCGGGAACCCCTGGTAGCATAAACAGGAATTCCCCGGAGTGCGGGATGGCATGAGGGCTGGATGGTCACTGGTGGTAGTGTGAAGTTCCAGATGGTCGTGCAGGTAGAAGGATGGTCGTGCAGGCTGGGTCTGTAACTGGCGGGCGGTGCAGTACAAAGGATCAGGCAAGAGAGAGGTCAAAGTCCAAGCAGCTGTTCGTTAACAGACTGGCAGCAGAAGTACAGAGGGGTCAGACAATCGGATGGTCGTGGATAGCCGGGGTCGGTGCAGGCAGATAATCACCCGATCAGAGCAAGTCGGGTCGGATCAGGAAAACAGGAACACACACAGGAACAGGTCACAGGAACAGAGCTGGTGCTCACAGGTACTCAGATGCTGTAGAACGGACAGCACCTGCTGACTGGTGCAGGAAGCTTAAATACCCTGTTTGGCGCAGTTTCCGGCATAAGAGCGCGCAAACTGCCCAGAAAGTCCAAAAACGGTCAGGAACACAGGATACAGGGATCTTCTCCTAACATCATCCATCTGTACATACATTCCTCACAAAAATGAATTCTGCTCTCAATTTCCCCCACCCACTCCCCCTGACCTTCCCAGCCACTTTAACACCCCTTGTTGAGTCCCTCCATATAAAAAAAAACAACTTACTATGCAGCAGCAGGCATGCACTCCTATTCCGCCCACAGTACTAAACAGAGCAGCCGGCAACATGGAGTCTCAACCTCCACCCCCGTGTCCCTGCTGCAGCCAGTCAGAACAATGGCAAGATGGAAGCTCTGCCTCCATGTCCCTTCTGCGGCCAATGAGAGCTGTCGGCAACATGGAGCTCCGCCTCCATGTCCTGTCTGCAGTCAGGGCTGATGTGTACTGAGCAGATGCGCTGAGAGTGCTGAGGGGAGGAGGAACATTGGGCTGGTGGTGCATTAATTATGAGGTGGAGCAAAGATACTGTAGCAGTCACTGCGGCCCAATTTAGGGACACGGCTATGGCGGGATAGCATAGGCACAGTAATCCACAGTTTGAATAATGTGTCGGCCCTGGGTGCGGCCTTTTTACAGGACATCAGAGCGGCCCGGGGGGACAATTTCCCCCCTGCCGCCTGGCCCAGTCCGCCCATGCTTCTATCAAGAAGTGAGCTGCGATATAGATAAAGGAAGGCCTGTGGATGAGGTGTATCTGGATTTTGCAAAGGCATTTGATACAGTTCCCCACAAACATTTACTGTACAAACTAAGGTAGTCAAGTAGACATGGACCATAGGGTGAGTACCTGATTTGAAAACTAGCTACAGGGACGAGTCCAAAGGGTGGTGCTAAATGGCAAGTACTTGGAATGGTCAGGTGTCACAAGTGGGGTCCCTCAGGGATCCTGGGACCTATCCTGTTTAATTTATTAATAAACAATATAGAGGATGGGATAAACAGCTCAATCTCAGTATTTGTGGACTATACAGAGTTAAGCAGGGCAATAACTTCTATGCAGGATGTGGAAACCTTGCAAGAAGACCTAAACAAAATAATGGGGTAGACAACTACATTGCAAATGAGGTTTAATGTTGGAAAATGTAAAGTAATGCATTTGGGTGCCAAAAATACAAACGCAAGTTACTCGCTAGGGGGAGAACCTCTGGGGAAATCTAGGATGGAAAATGACCTGGGGGTCTTAGTAGATGATATGCTTATGCAATGCCAAGCTGCTGCAAGCAAAGCCAACAGAATATTGGCATGCATTAAAAAGGGGATTCACTCCAGAGGTAAAATGATAATTCTCCCACTCTACAAGGCTCTGGTCCGGTCGCATCTTGAGTATGCTGTCCAGTTCTGGGCACCAGTCCTCAGGAAGGATGTGCTGAAACTGGAGAGAGAGTCCAGAGAAGGGCAATAAAGCTAATAAAGGGACTAGGGGAAAAGCTAGGGGAAAAGTTACAAGCATCAAATGTATTCTCTCTGGTGATGGACAAATATCATACTGGTGACCCTAGCATAAGGAAAAAAACTATTCAGTGAAAGGGAATTTAAAAAAATGCGGCCATTCACTAAAACTGTAAGAGAAACGGTTTAACCTTAAACTGCATAGAGGGTTCTTTACTGTCAGAGCGGTAAGGATGGGGAATTCTCTTCAAAAAGCGGTGGTATCAGAAGGGAGCGTCGGTAGTAAAAAAAACTATTAGATGGGCACCTTAACGACCACAACACACAGGAGTATACAATGTACTTGTAGCACCCCCATAGTGTAGGTGCTTTACTAGATTTTTGGTAGGAGAGGAAAATCTAATTAGGCTTGACTGTAAGTGCAGGCCTGCATGTTTTGATCTGGGCTGGGGAGTGGCTCAGGGGAGGGGCTGGAGATGAAGGGAAGGGACACTCCTTGGAGATTCCTCCCCTTGAGCTGGGAAAGCTCTAGAAGTGGGATGGATGAGGAGGCCTCACTTCCTGATGTATGACAAGGAGCCCTGACCAATCCTCGGGTTGGATTGTCAGGGGGCATGGCTCCTTAAATACAGCGATCTACCAGCAGGTGTCAGGAGAGCTTGGATGGAAGAAATGAGGATGTAGCTGGCACCCGGGAAGGGAGCCCCCAGTCTGGGGGGGGTGAACTTGGGGCCGGGAACGGGAGTCGGCTCCTGGAGTGGCACAAGGAAGCAGGAGAGCAGCTGAGGTCTTCATGGAAAAAGACTCTTTAAAGGATCCTCCAAATAGTTGTTGAGTGGTGGCCCCTGGGAGCTAGAGAAGGCTGAGACAGTCTGTAAGGAGAGAAAGCAGTCTGTAGAGGCCGGGAGGAGCCAACCAAGGGGAAGGAGAGCCATTAGACTGCAGGACGGGCCAGATTGGTCTGGAAGATGGATGGGCTGAGAGTTGTAGTTCATCCAAGGCCCAGCTAGCACCAACACAATTAGCTACACAAGAGAGGGTCCATGATTTCACGGATGGAAAACGGCGACTCTTATCCACAAAGGATGGTCCTGAGGCCTTGCTAGTGGCTGCAGTAGGCCTCACCATGTGCTAGCTGTGGTGAAGAGGAAGTGTCATGGAGGTCTGATAAATTTCCTTTTGGACCAGGGAGAAAGCAGTGTAACGGTCAGCAAGTATGTGCTAGAGCGATAAAAAGGAGAAGAGTAACGGTCAGCAAGTATTGTGCTGGAGGAGAAGTGTATATACCGGAGGTGTTTATAGTAAGGTCCCATGTTCAATCACTGGACATCCCACAGTCATCCCTAATTCCTATCCAAGTTCAACCCCTAAATAAAACAACAAAACAAAGTGCTCGCCTGTTCAGTGACTCCAGGTGTGTGGAAATCGTGTTATTGAGGGCAGCGGGCAGGTGGACCACAACTATCAGCCACTCTTAAGGGAGCACGTGGCTACATTTGGGGGCTCGTTCGGGATTCACTTGCAAGGCTGCCTGTCATTGCCTCTAGCAACTGAAAGAGAACCGAGCCAGGAACTGTAATTGTTTTATTGCTAAAGTGGACTGAACTTTGGGAAAAGGGCTTGTGTGTTTGCCAGCTAAACAGTAAACTTTTACAAGTGTGCCGTTGCGCATAGCAACCGGTGAGAGCGGTCGCCAATTGCTGCTCTCGCCTGCCCAGTCGCTGTAGCCGGCACTGGGGTGAACACTTGCATCATCCTGCAATTCAGTGACTTTGCTACCATGTGCCATTAACTTTGCCAACTACACCAGGCGATCGCGCCTATAGATTATAAATATGTCCTGCACCATGCCAAGGCTGGACATTACTCACTGGATTACAAATATACCCAGCGTTCTGCAAAAGCTGGGCATCTTGAACTTTTTGCTCCAACTCCTGCTTACAGTAAAGTGTGCCTGAGACAGTTCTTGTTGTTAACGGGAAAGACTGTTTCAAGTGGAGTTTCCAGCAAAACAGTGGCTACTACAAATTACTGTTGCCATCGGCCGCCACTGGCCAAGCCAACATGTCAGGACAAGTTTTGCCAGCGTCAGCGCATCTGCAAAGTTGCATCCAGTTCACAAGGGGTTACAGCTACGTGATATGCTGCAGGCCTGCTTATCAGGACTTTTGGCGCCAGTTTGTCTGGTAACATGGAGGCGGCACCACGCCCTGGAAAAGCTTCAGCATTTGCAACCTGTAGCAGACACCAGAGCAAGATGGTGGAAAGTGGTCGTCTGTTACCTTCGCTGGCATGACTGCTGGAAAAGCTGGAGGGGACCCTGGTGGAGCCTCGTGGAGTGATCGGAGGGTCCGAGTGGCTGTGCCTGATCTGTCTGGACTGTCGGATCCCAACAGCGGAGGTCACTGCTTTGGCCTGGTGTGGCCATTGTGATGAACCGTTGATCCGGCTGGTATCGGTGCTGCAGGAGCCCTACTATTATACTGTGGACCTGCAGTCAGGACTGTGTCACCCTCAGCCGCGGAAGTCCTGAAGGGCCAAGAGGGAAGAAACAGCAGAGGCCCATGACCTGGTCAGGGACCTGGGACTGGTGAGTACTGTTCTGCTGAGACCAGCTAAAGTCCCTGATGTGCCGATCAGCTCGCAACACCTCGCCATACCTGTCCGGAGGGAGCCGCTGAGAGAGGAGTCTCCTCAGGTGAGCTGGACGGGAAAGGTGAGGAGCGGGCCTTAGACTTGTGTTTTCCCAGACTTCAGTGTGAGTTTGAGTCCTTAGAAAGACTTGCTGAGTGGACGTCCCGCGGGTCAAGCAACTCTAATGAGGCAGAATGGGAAATTGGAGGGGTCAATGCTCCAGGAGCCCAAGTAGGAGGGAGAGAGTCATCACCCAGTTTGTCATCCAGACCCCCTGCAGGAACCCAAGTAAATCGGTTGTTTTATCACAGGCCATCAACAATCCTGACCAGGGCACCAATTTACTGCCAAGTGGTGGTGAGGTCACCTGAAACTGAACTTCTCCTGGGGAAAGGAAATGCAAGGGAATTGGCAAGATTTTCCAGGTTTCAGCGGGAGGTGCAGCGGAGGTTAGCCCTGGAGTAGGGCCTGGAATTTCCCTATGTCTCACCCCAAATAATGGACTTTGTGGAGAACTCCCTGATAGAGTGTGAGGACGACCTTATTTGGGACTATCTACATATCCCAAAGCCTTGGAGAGGGCCAGAAACTGGTCTGTGGGCCCGGTTCTTGGAGATCAAGCAGGAATGGCGACTTGGGAGATCAATATACAAAGACAGAGTATTGATTGTGAAAGTGGGTCGGCCAACTTAGAGTCACTTTGTCTACACAGATACACAGCGGGAGGGGGCCGAAGAAGGTTGCCGGACCCTCGGTACTATGTGTGGGGAGATTGAAGTGTCACATGGATTGCCATCAAAGACTGCTGGATAGTGCAGCATGATTCCTTCTGTTTCTGACTATTGCAGGGCAAACCAGCCTGCCACCCTGTGCCCAGTGGAGGAGACTGTTTCACTGCATGGACACTGGGGTGAAGTTTGTTCCTGTTTTCAATTTCTTTAACCACTTCCATACCGATCCTGTTTTTTGGGTTCAGTGTTTACGAGTTCAAAACATTTTTTTTTGCTATAAAATTACTTAGAACCCCCAAACATTATATTTTTTTTCTAACACCCTAAAGAATAAAATGGCGGTCATTGCAAAACGTTATGTCACACCGTATTTGCACAGTGGTCTTCCAAGCGTGCATTTTTTTTTAATAAATTCAGTTTTTTTAGTTATAAAATAAGAAAACAGTAAAGTTAGGTCAATTTTTTCCATATTGTGAAAGATAATGTTATGCCGAGTAAAATGATACCCAACATGTCATGCTTTAAAATTGCGTCCACTCGCTGAATGGCGACAAACTTTGCAACTTAAAAATCTCCATTGGTGACATTTAAAAAATTCTACAGGTTAGCAGTTTTGAGTTACAGAGGAGGTCTAGTGCTAGAATTGTTGCTCTCTCTCTAACGATCGCAGCGATACCTCACATGTGTGGTTTGAACACCATTTTCATATGTGGGCGGGGCTTACGTATGCATTCGCTTCTGCGCGCGAGTTCGGCGCGGCGGATCGCTTTAAATTTTTTTTTTTATTATTTATTTTGCTTTTTATTTTTACACTGTTCTTTAAAAAAAAAAAATTGATCACTTTTATTCCTATTACAAGAAATGTAAACATTCCTTGTAATAGAAAAAAGCATGCCAGAGCCTCTTAAATATGAGATCTGGGGTTAAAAAGACCTCAGACCTCATATTTACAGTAAGATGCAAAAAAATAAATAATTTGAAAAAAATGACAGCCCAAAAAAATGGGCCCTTTAAGACCGTTGGGCGGAAGTCACTTCTGACGTAATTTTCGCCCCGCTGTATTGTGGAGCCGAGTGAGCAGCTTCAGCCGCTCAGTCGGCTCACGGACACTGGGGGGGCGGATCCGATCATCTCCGCTGCTGCTGGCGGGTCCGGTAAGCGGCGGAGATGACGGGAAAGCTGGGGGGGGGGGCACCTCTCCTGCCGCTGATAAAAGTGATCTTGCGGCGAATCCGCCGCTAAGATCACTTTTATCAAAAACAGAATCGCTGGCTGAAAAAAAATATCTGAATGGTGCCTGTAGCTGCAGGCACCATTCAGATATCACCACTCAAAGGCAGGATGCCAATAGACGTCCACCTAAAGAGAAGTGGTTAAGGACTGTTTGTTCAGGTAAGGACTCTTTCCATCAGAAACTTTAAAGAAGAACTCCTACATAGACTTTCTTTGTTTCTGCTCCTGCAGTGGGATCATAACCCCTCACTGACAGGGCAGGCAGGTGAAAGAAGAAGAAAAAGTTTCAACCCTTTGATTGTTACTCTACTGGAGGTTTATAACCCCCTCTCAGTAGATTTGTTTATAGATAGTTTTAGTTAGTTCTCTCTTCTCTTAGCAATCTAAGGATGGATCGGCTGGTCATCCTCATCCGTCGAGAGTCAAGTCAATTAACTGCTACTATAATAAAAATGTTGCGCTAAATAAATCAAATAAATATAACGGTGCAAGAACAATTAGTAGAGTGCATTAAACTCAAATCTTAATGAACTATAGGAAAATCAAGAATCAAAGTAAAATGATAACTAAATTGATTCAATAAATCATATATGATAATAGTGCAAAAAGCAGTTCATAAAATGCATAAAAAGTTCCAAATTGATGAAAAAAGTGATATGAATGAAAAGTTCAGCAGCAAGTATTATTGAATCCACTAGGAGTATGATTTGTGTGACACACACAGCAAGTGTTCTCAAAAAGTGAAAGAGGGATCGATCTGAAGGTTCAAGGATAGATCCAAACACTTAAGAATCCTTTTATCTCCACCACCACCCAACACCGTGTTTCAACTCCAGTGTTAAGGTAAATGATAGGGTACTCTTACCAAAAGAAATGGGCCCACTATCTCTAGTAAGGGTCATCAGCGCTGGCAAAACAAACCTTCTGCGGGATATATACTTCAATTCAGGCTATGAGGCTATCCAGGGTGTCTAGGAGTGCGGGATCTCAGAAATCCATAGGAGTCTTCCACATCCAGCCCGCAGGCTCATAAATATGATTAAAGGGAAGAAAGGACCCAAATAGTGTAATTCCGTAAGACCATTTAATTAAAACAGATAAAATAGGGGTACTCACAAACATCCATAGAAAACATGCATTAAAAGATCAGATTGCCGGCATAACAAGCAATATGCGTTTCACCTGTCCTTCCGGGATCATGTAGGGCGTGGTGACGTCAGTGCGTATCTCCACCCTACATGTTTCTTCACACCTGATGTCATCCTGGGGCACTGGCGACGCGTTGAGTCACCACATTTATACTCTACAGTTTGAGGACCAAGCCTCACTTTTGTGCAGTCGCCATTTTAGGCTAAACCAAGCCTTATATCCATATTTGCAAGGACGGTGATCGTCCTTGCAAATATGGAAGTAGATTATTGAAGCATGGCTTTTACCCAAATGACGACTGATAACAAATCATCATGCCTCAATAGTGTAAATAAAAAAATCCATTTACAATCCATTAAGGTTAAGAATCGCACAGGATCTCACTGATATTCTCAAATGAGACATCACCATGAGCCCTCTAGTGGCAATCCGCAGAATGTATGTTCCACTTAGCCAACCTATAAGTTGGCATATCACTAAAATTAATAATACAAAAAATAATAATATAAATATAATCTAAAATAAAACATGGTCAAATCATGCAGTTCGTTCCTATAAAAATATTTTCCACTAATCATATGTTTTTAAATCTAATGTTACATAAAAAAAATTATACACTGAGGAGGAAAAGGGATTTTAGATTTAACCAGGAGGTTAAAAATGACAAACAGGGTAAGCAGCATTAATTTAATTATTTTTTCTTCAGACCAAGATAGGAGAGGAGCAACGACCCCCTGGGAAGGGGGCTCACTTTTCCAATCCTATCAACAAAAGTGTTTATATCTATTACGAGTTATCAATAAAGGCATTTATTTCTACATCCACATTAAGGCTAGGTTCACACTGCTGCGGTGCGGGAACCCTGCAAATTCACTGCGGGTTCCCGCATCGCAGGTCTCTGAGCGGCAGTTCACACTGCCATATGCGATCTCTGGGGAGTGTCAATACAATGTTAATGACACCCCCAAATGAGTACGCATATCGCACTGCGAACTGCAAACTCGCACAGGAATTGGATCGCATGGTGTGAACTACCATACGATCCGATTCTGACCCTGCGAAAAAAAAGGGTCCTGTGCGAGTTT
>BLSH010277349.1:1850413-1879077 GCA_018402905.1 Glandirana rugosa
GCAGCAAGTGGTTCGGGTCATTTGTTATAAAACGGAGACCCTAATCACTATGACTCCAATACAGGCATTATGTTCGTTCCTGAGGGAGGGTCTTATTAAAATATCTGCCTGTTAGGGTTTTTTATACGTATTTCAGTCGAAGAAGAAAGCGCGTAGAGGTTGTCCTCCTTGGGGGTCGGGGTTTTTACGCCCGGTAGAATCGACCACAGTTTATTCAAGATACATGTTAAAACATGACTTATTCTATAAGTGCCCGTCTCTAATTGGTTTTTTTACGGTTTTATATGGCGCGAGTAAGTCGTCGGTGGTTTGGGTATCTCTATTCTTTAAGAGAGTATACACATAATAAGAGAGACCATAAGTATCTCTGGATTTGTTGTGAATACCAGAGAGAATAATACACATATGAGAGAATTTCTTATCTCTATGGGTTTGGTGGCTGCTGAATGAGCGCGGTATATTTTGGCATTTTTTTGGTTAATCTCTGCCCGTGAATATCTTATTCAGTACAAAATTGTACATAGAACTTATTTGACACCAGCTAAGATGGCCCGCATTTTTGGGGCTGGGGGTTCCTCCTGTTGGAGATGCGCGAAAGAAGAAGCTGACTTTATGCATATTTTTTGGGATTGTCCGTCTATAAAATTATTCTGGGAGGGAGTCCTTGCTTGTATTACGGACATAACCTCAGTATCACTAATCCCAGAGGCAAAATATTGTTTACTGGGCTTGGTGAACGACGTGGTCCCTAATGCAGCAATGAGAATCCTTCTCTTCTTACTCCTCTTTCATGTCAGGAAGCGGATTGTTTTAACGTGGAAAAGTCCCTCTCCACCTACAGTCGATTCGTGGAAGTCCCTGGTAAATAGGTCTCTTCCCTTTTATAAAGCCACTTATTTGAAGTGAGGGGCATCCCGGAAATTTGATAAAGTTTGGGGTGGTTGGCTCGCTTCCTCTCTGACAGCAACAGATTAGGTAATAATAAGGCTGGCTTGGTGGATTGGGATGGATTTAAGGGGAGTGCATGGGTTGGGCATGAGGTGCATCCGTTTGAGGTCAATATTCTCCCGCATTTCTATATTTTCTCCTTCTATATTTTTTCCTTTTTCTATATACTTTTTTTGTATTAGCAGGACTACATCTGGAAATGGTTGGTGGAGCATGAAATGCTTTTGGGTACAATTATTCTGTTAGATGATATCTAGCTATAGGAGTAAAAGCTGTGGGTTAAGTGCGATTTAGAAGGAGTAGGGGTGAGTGTTGCTGTATGGCGGGGGGAAGGGAGGACTTTTTTTTCTTCACCTGGGTCTGTGGAGCGGGTTGTGGGTAGCCTGCGGTGTGCCTCATTGGTCAAGGGTAAACCGTTAGGTTATGTTGTTTTGTCCTGTATGTTTGAATATATTGTAATGTGGAAAATTTGAATAAATAGAAATTAAAAAAAAAAACACCACCTTTCAAACGGTTAACAGATTCCATCCCCTGAGAGATGAGGAAGGTTATTATGATGACGGAATACCATGAAGAAGAGGATCAATATAGAGGCTACCATACTCCAAGGAGAGAGAGAGGCTATTGGGACCCTCCACCTCAACGAGATGAGGCGAGACACCATGGATACCCCTATCAGAGGTCATGGGACAATCAAAGAAATCCCCAACATTGGGGTTTTCCCAGATCCCAACAGGACATAAGACAACCTATAGAAAGAAGAGAGGAGTTAGAGGGAGGAGGAAGACAAAGCAACAAAAGGGAGTAAGGGGGGAAGGTATTTATAATCTGAGTCAAGTCACACTTACCTCAGATGAAATTTTAATCCTAGATAAAGGCCTCAAGTTCGCACCCCCCCCCCCCCAAACAACTAAATAAGTTCCAGACATATATGGACATTCATAAATTCACTAGGAAACTTAATGTAAAAAGATATATTATGTCTAATCCTATTAGACCCAATAGAACCTATACAAGTGAAATACAACACACGCAATTAGCTAATGCCTCCCTGTTCAACCCTCCGGGAGGATTGGTGCCCTCCCTGAGAGTGTTTATGGATGTTATGCTTAGAGATTTGGATCAAATCAAAATTCAGAAAGCTATATTAACCGGTTCCCGACCGCGCACTGCCTATTTACGGCGACAGTGTGGACATGTCCCGCGAATCGCCGTAAATAAGCGGCGATTGCAGGCACGGCTAGGGGGCGCGTGCCCCCAGTGCGGTCGCGGCAGTCCCATTCGTTTCAGGACCGTTAAATCCACAGGAATAGACCAATGGATTTTGGTCTATTCCTGTTGATCGGTCCAGCGAATGAGATGCCTTCCCCTGTCTCTGAAATGTAAACACAGGCAGGGGAAGTGATGTCATCTCCCCTCTCTGCTTTCTTTTCCATTGCAGAGAGGAGAGACATCAAAAACGTGAGTTGCACAACACTACACTGACACCAGGACAGTTAGGCACACTTTTAACCCTTTGATCATCCCCCAGTTAACCACTTCGCTCTTTGTCACTGTGTCACTGGGTGCAGTGATCAGATCGTTCACTGATCACTGTACTTGTGACACTAATTAGTGTTAGGGTAGGTATTATTAGTCCTAGGTAGGTGTAAATACCCCCCCATAAAGTTTTTAACCCCTTCTTTGCCCCCTGTCACCTGTGATCACGGTATAAGTGCCACGGGTGACGTTAGCTAGATAGTTAGTTTTATTTTCCCCCATCAGATTACCCGCCGTATATTATTTTATATACCTTTTACAGGGTTTTAACCCCCGATCGCCCGCGGTGACCCCAGTTAGGTTTTAGCATGCGTTAGGGTCAGTGTAAACACCAGGCAGGGCCAGTTAGTTAGGTACTCTGACACACACACACAAACATTAGATAGGTGTTTGATACTATTGCAGTATCTGATCAGATCAATATCTGCGATCTGATCAGATATATATTAGCGTCCCCACTAGATTAGTTTTCTAAAAAAAACACAGCGTTAGCGGGATCAGCCCAGATACCTGCTAGCACCTGCGTTTAGCCTCTCTGCCCAGCCCACCCAAGTGCAAGATCAATAGATCGCTGTCACTTACAAAACACAGAACACATAACTGCAGCGTTCGCAGAGATCACGCCCGATCCCTGCGAAATCTGACAGTGATTTTGGTAGCGTTTGAAACAGGCTCTGACAACCAGGTGCGCTTTTTTGCCTGTGAGTCACACTTGTGTACTTATAAATTTAGAAGCCATGTCAAATCCGAGGTACACTAGTGAAGAGGCCTACGCATTGTTGAGTATGACAGATGAGAGGGATAGGAAAGCCTCACTTTCAGATTCAGACTCATCATACGAGCTCATAGACGACAGCGGTTCCATGACAGATAGCTCTGACGACGGAGTGGTCCCTGCTAAGGTCAGGTGTACCGGATCCTGTTTAGCTGTCGCTGAGGTGAATGAACCGCAGGGCTCTCGTAGGGAGCAGAGAGCCAGTACTAGGACCGCTACTCCTTCTGGTGACCTGGCAAGCACCAGCAATCTAGTACATCCTGGTCCTAGACGAACCAGCACTGCAGTATCACGTGGTGACGTGGCAAGTCTCATAAGTGCAGTTCAAGCTGGGGTGGCTAGCACAAGTAATGTCCCATAGCCACGAAGACGAAGACAGGCCCGAAGAGCCTATAGTGCCCTTCCTGATGTGCTTGCAAACCCTGATTGGCAACCCACCACTGATGCAGCGCCCATACTTCCCCCATTCACTGCCCAACCCGGAATTCAGGGGAATACAGTTGACTTTAGGGCCATTGATTTTTTTCGCTGTATTTCACCGAAGATCTCTATAGATCTATTGTGGACCAAAGCAATTTATATGCTGGTCAATACATCACTGCTAATCCCCATTTGTCACTTGCCAGAGATTGGAAACCAATTACGGTTTCTGAATTTAAGACCTTTCTGGGCCTTACCCTTATCATGGGCATACATAAAGAACCTGAATTGTGGTTATAGTGGTCCACTGACTCAATTCACCATATGTATGCCTTCTCTGCTTCCATGGCCAGTGACAATGAACTCGGTCGTCCATATGGGGACCCTGAATTTGACCGGCTCTACAAAATTCTGCCCCTCATAAACCACTTCAACACCCAGTTTGCAGCACATTTTATTCCCAACCAAGTTGTGTGTGTGGACGAGTCCCTGATTAAATTTGCTGGCCGTCTTGCTTTCAAACAGTATGTCCCCTGCAAGCATGCCAGGTACAGGGTCAAAACAGTTTTATGGTTTATGAGGGCAAAGATAGTCACGTAGAGCCGGGAGGATGCCCAGACTACATGGGGAGGGCTGGCAAAATTGTGTGGAGCTTGGTGTCACCCTTATCCGGAAAGGGGTACCATTTGTATGTGGATAATTACTACACAAGCGTGGCACTTTTTAGTTACTTACTTGATCACCAAATTTGCAAATGTGGCACCGTGCGACCTAATTGCCGGGGCTTCCCCCAATGGCTGGTAGAATCGTGACTTAGTCGGGGGGAGAGAGCCTGCTTGAGATGTGGTAATTTGCTCGCGATGAAGTGGAGGGATAAAAAGGATGTTTTCGTTCTTTCCCATTCATGCAGACAGGGCTATCCAAATTAGAACGGCGACTGGTGTTGTGGAGAAACCCGTGTCCACCAATATAACCAAAATATGGGAGGGGTGGACCTCAATGACCAGTTATTGGCGCCATACTTAAATACCCGTAAGTCCAGACGCTGGTACAAAAAAGTGTCTGTTTACTTATTTCAATTGGCTTTGCTGAACGCTTTTGTGCTATACAAAGCGTCAGGACGGACTGGACCTCTCCTGCAATTCCAGGAAGAGATCATTAGAGCCCTTCTGTGTCCAGATGGTTCTGCACCCCATGTTCCCAATCCAAATGCAGTGAGCCAGCTGCATGGACGGCATTTTCCACATGGTACCCCTACCCAACAATACCCCCAAAAAAGATGTGTCTGTCGATGACACGAATACAGACGTGGGAGCTGATATTATTGCCCCACCTGTTTTGACAAGCCTGGTCTCTGCATTGGTCACTGTTTCAAGCGCTACCATTCATTAGTTGAGTATTAGCGTAGGGAACAGCACTACACAGAAATAGGACACCTGTTCACAGGGTCTCCAAAGATGTCACTGCATTTTTGGAGACCCTACCCTTTACTGTTCACTGTTATAAAAAAAAAAAGCGTACCAAAAAATAAAAAAATTATAAAAAAAACAATTGTATGTTTCTTGTTTTTCTATCTCTATTTTCTCTCTATTCTCTTTCTATTGCTCTCTCTATTGTTGTTTATGCATATCTGTAATGTTTTTGCAGGTGTGCAATGTTTTTATGTAACGTTTAATTATTTTTCTATTCTTAGCAGGAATATTATTTTCTCAATTGTTCATTAACATATAAAAAAATAGGATTTTTTTGACTTACCGTAAAATCCTTTTCTCTGAGTTCATTGACAGACGCAGTCTCTCATTCTTGACATGTGGGGTTTATGCAGCTTTCACTAGGAGTGGACTAGGCAGAACGAAGTTCAACTCAAAGCAAGCACAGCCCCTCCCAGGGGGCAGTCCTCACTCACATAACCCCTCCAGCCCTGCTTCGGCAAACCAGTTTTTTATGCCTAGTGCAAGGAGTGGGACCTGGCTCCCTGCTGGGATCTGCGGTTCCCCGTTGCTTTTTTCAAGAAAATCTGAGCAGCCGGCTGGGTGACAGGCTGGAAATCCTAGATCCAGGGAGTCTCCCCAGCGCGGCCAACGCGGGGTCGGCCGCATCGGGCCTCATTCTGTGCGAGGCGGTCACGGGTTAAACGTCCCGCCAGTGCACCTAGGACCGGGCACCCCGTGTCCACGGTGGCTACCCGCTGCATCCGTCCAGAGCGGTGAGTACGATCCCGACCCACCCCCCGTTGGGGGGCGACGGGCGGTGCCCCCCTTTTTTTACCCTTTTAGGGCCTGGCCATTCGCGGTCCGTTCGTTCGGATGCCCCCCCCTACCAGAGCTGTAGTCCTCCCTGCCTGCGTAGGTCCCCCTCTGTAGTAGCGACCGCCATCCTCCTGTATCTGGCCGCATGGTCGCACGGCCACCATTTTCCTGTAGCCGACCGTGTGTTGTACACGGCCGCCATTTTCCCGGAGTCGGCCGTGTGTTGGCTCGGCCGCCATTTTCTTGTAGCCGGCCGCATGTTTTCAGTAGCGGCTGCCATTTTGCGGTGGCTGACAGCAGCGTTCAGCCTCTAGTGCCTACGGTGGCCATTTCGGTGTGGTCCGTGTATGAGGAGGGGCGGCCCTGCTTCTCCTGGCGCGCTTACAGGCCAGAAGAGAGCTCTCTACACGTGGGGATCATGAGCAGAGGGACAGGCAGCTACAGCAGCACAGCTCCTGGGGCGGTGGGTGAGTCCTCCTGGGACCCTCTGAGGGCCCCAAGGCAGAGACTGTGGGGTGGTTTGGCGGTACACTTATCTCAGGTGTCACACGGGGTGCGGGCTATGGCGGCTGAAGCTGGGGCTTCCCAGTGTCTCCGGCGGGGACCAGGCGCCACTTGGACCGGTGGTCCCGCTGCACACCTTGATGTTCCCCCTGGAGGGGTATTTCTCCCGGGCAGAACCGATCTGTGACCAGGGGGTGGCGAGCAAACGGCCGCCTCCACCTCTGTCCTCTGGGGAGGACTCAGAGCCGGAGGAGGGCTCCGCAGTGTCGGGGACCCCCCTAGAGCTGTCGGAGGGTGAACTTGGGGACCCCTCGGATGAGGAGGAGCCCTCGGGGCCACCGCAGCTCGTGAACGGGTTCTGCTGGGATCCTTGGTTTCAGCGGTATGTGAGACGCTGAAGCTGGGCCCGGGTGCAACCCCAGGGGCGCCGTACGCTTTTGGGTCGCATAGCCGGCCCGGGCGCCTAAGGTGTTCCCCTATTTGTCGTACTTTGATCAGTACGTTTACAAGGAGTGGCGGCGTCCTCAGGGGTCGTTCGCCATGCCTAAACGTTTTTCTGTGCGTTATCCCTTTGAGGATACCTTGCTGCAGAAGTGGAAGTCCCCGACGGTGGATCCATCGGTGGCCCGTCTGAACAAGGCGACCACTATCCCGATGGAAGGCTCTCCATCTTTCAAGGACCCGGCCGACAGGAGGACTGAGGCGGTGTGCAAGGCCATGTTCCTGGTCGCGGGGTCGGCTATGCAGCCGACGCTTGCGTCTGCGCTGGTGGCACAGGCGCTTACAGAATGGGCGACTATTGTGCACCAGGCCCTGGTGACTCTCCAGGCCACTCCAGAACCTGTGCAGATGGCAGACCAGTTAATTCAGGGACTGAAGTATCTCTGTGATGCGGCCCTTGACATGGCCCCCATGCTGTCAAAACTGTCCATGTTTGCTATCGTCATTTAGACGGCTGTTATGGCTGCGTTGCTGGTCAGGAGACCAGGCGTCAAAGAAGGGCCTCACGGACTTGCCTTTTGAAGGGGGTTGCCTTTTTGGGGCTTCCCTCGACGAAATCATCAAGGATTACACTTGGGGGAAGAGTATTTTTCTTCCGGAGCCCAGAAGGGGCAAGGAGCCCCGACGCAGGGCGGAGCCTTCCTTCTCTGCGCAAAAGAGGCTTTTTCGTGCACCTCGAACAAGGGTTCTCAGCCCGCCAAGGCCCCCGCTGGAGGCCAGAAGCATCCCTGGCAGCGTAAGTCCGAAAAGGCGGAGGAGAAGTCCTCCTCCGCATGATGGGTTGCCCCCACCCGCGGTTCGGGTGGGGGGACGGCTCTTCCGGTTCGCGGACCGGTGGACCTCGCGCAGCTTGGATCTCTGGGTGCGCGAGGTGGTTTCGTCCAGGTACAAGATAGAGTTCCGTACTCAACCCCCGGATAGGTTCTTCGCCTCCAATCTGAGGCTTCCCCTGGAACGGCTGCAGGCCCTGTTCGGGGCCGTGCACCTCCTGCTCCAGCAGGGGGTAATTGTCCCGTTTCCTGCTATGGAACGTTTCCGCGGTTTTTATTCCAATCTTTTTGTGGTTCCGAAAAAAGATGGGGTCAGGCCTGTCCTGGACCTGAAGGCCCTCAACTTCTTTGTGAGGGCACGGAAATTCAGGATGGAATTTGTCCGCTCTGTGGTGGCGGCTCTTCGGCAAGGAGATTTCCTGGCCTCCCTGGACATCAAGGACGCGTATTTACATGTGCCCATATGTGTACACCACCAGCGCTTCCTGCGCTTTACGGTGGGGGATCTCCACTACCAGTTTGTGGCCCTTCCATTCGGTCTGGCCTCAGCCCCTCGGGTCTTCACCAAGCTCCTGGCCCCAGTACTGGCTCTGCTGAGGCAGAGGGGCATAGCGGTAGTGGCATATCTCGACGATCTCTTCCTATGGGCGGAGTCTGCCTCCGCCTTGTCGGAAAGTCTGGACATCACCCTTGGTTTCCTGCAGGACTTCGGCTGGGTGATCAACCTTCCGAAGTCGGTGCTGGTCCCGTCGCGCCGGTTGGAATACTTGGGCTTGGTCCTGGATACGGAGCTGGCGAAGGTGTTTCTCCCTGCCGCCAAGGTCTTGACTCTCCAGGCGGTGCGTGCCCTGCTGTCTCAGCAGAGGTCCTCTCTCAGGTTTTGCATGCGGGTGTTGGGGCTGATGGTCTCCTCCTTCGAGGCGGTACCTTATGCCCAGAGTCACACCGGCTCCTGCAGCGGGCAATCCTGCTGTGGTGGGACAAGTCTCCGCTCTCCCTGGATCAGGTGATCAGTTTGGATCACCAGACTCGAAGCTCCCTCACCTGGTGGCTACGGGCCCCGATCTTGGAGCAGGGGAAGTTGTTTCTTCCCCTGGACTGGATGGTGCTCACTACAGATGCCAGCCTATACGGCTGGGGAGGCTGTCGACCCAGGGCCGTTGGCCTCAGCAAGAGTCCCGTCTACCGATCAACGTGCTGGAACTGCGGGCGATCAGGCTTTGCATCTCGAGGAGGCTGCACGGGCGTCCTGTTCAGGTCCAGTCAGACAACGCCACGGCGGTGGCTTATGTGAACCATCAGGGCGGAACGAGAAGCACGGCAGAAGTGGCCCACATTCTGCGGTGGGCAGAGCTTCACGTGGCGGCGCTCTCCGCCGTCCACATCCCGGGCGTAGAGAACTGGCAGGCGGACTATCTCAGTCGCCAGAAGATGGATCAGGGAGAGTGGTCCTTGCATCCGGAGGTGTTCCGCCAGATTTGTCAAAGGGGGGGCACGCCAGACGTGGATCTCCTGGCGTCCTGGCTCAACCGGAAGGTGCAGGCCTTCGTGAGCAGAACAAGGGATCCGCTGGCTGACACAGCGGATGCCCTCATGGCTCCATGGTCTCGGTACCGGCTGCTCTTTGCCTTCCCTCCACTCCCGTTACTCCCGCGCCTGCTGCGCAGGGTAGAGGCGGAAGGGATCCCAACCTTTCTGGTAGCGCCAGATTGGCCTCGGCGTCCTTGGTACGCCGACGTGGTGCGGATGGTGGTCGATGTTCCCTGGCGGCTCCCGCTTCGCGAGGACCTGCTCTCACAGGGGCCCATCTTGCACCCTGCTTTACCCTCGCTGGCTTTAAGCCTGGCTATTGAGTCCCAGGTGTTAAAGGATAGGGGACTCTGAGTCTGTCATTCCCACGATGCTTAAGGCGCGTAAGGCCACTTTGCGGAAGATTTATCACTGCACATGGAAGACTTACATTGTTTGGTGTGTTCTTTATCAGTGGCTCGGGTGCTGGCCTTCCTTCAGCAAGGCCTAGATCACAAACTGGCTTTGAGCACACTTAAGTGGCAGATTTCTGCCCTAGCTATTCTTTTTCAGTGTCCCCTGGCGACGCATTCTCTGATTCGTACCTTTGTCCAGGGGGTTCGTCATGTCTCCCCCCAGGTTCGGTTGCCTTTGGCGCCTTGGGACCTTAATCTGGTCCTTTCTGTACTCCAGAAGCTGCCTTTCGGAAATATCAGGGAGATTTCCCTGCAACTGCTTTCACAGAAAGTGGCCTTTCTGGTGGCAATTGCATCCGCTAGGCAGGTGTCTGAGCTGGCGGCTCTGTCCTGTAGGTCCCCATACTTGGTCCTGCACAGGGACAAGGCAGTTTTGCACCCCTCTCCCTCCTTCTTACCAAAGGTGGTCTCTTCGTTTCACATCAATGAGGACATTGTCCTTCCTTCGCTGTGTCCGCGCCCGTCTCATCCTAAGGAGGTTGCCTTGCACTCCCTGGTGTGGTTAGGGCGTTGCGAGTGTATCTGGCAGCCACCGCCTCGTTTCGGAGGTCCGATTCACTTTTTGTCGCGGTGGATGGTCCACGCAAGGGAATGGCGGCCTCGTCGGCCACCATTTCCCATTGGATACGTCAGATAGTGACCCGTGGTTATGCTGTTCGGGGCCAGGAGCCCCCCTTTCCCGTCACGGCTCACTCTACCAGGGCGATTAGTACTTCCTGGGCTTTTCGACACCAGGCGTCGGTTTCTCAGGTGTGCCAGGCGGCCACTTGGACCTTGGTGCACACTTTTTCTAAGTTTTACAGAGTTGATGTTGCAGCTTCTGATGCTGCTTTCGGCCGCAAAGTTTTGCAGGCTGTGGTGTGAGGCGCGTCTGGCACCTCCAGGAGAACTCTTTTGTTGGGCACTGTTGTTCTTGTTGCCCACCCCTCGTTGTGACACTGCTTTGGGACATCCCCACATGTCAAGAATGAGAGGCTGCGTCTGTCAATGAACGATTGAGAAAATAGGATTTTTTTGACTTACCGTAAAATCCTTTTCTCTGAGTTCATTGGCAGACGCAGCACCCGCCCCTCTTTGTTTGAGTTTGTACTGCTTGCTACGAACTGGGTTGCTGAAGCAGGGCTGGAGGGGTTATGCGAGTGAGGACTGCCCCCTGGGAGGGGCTGTGCTTGCTTTGAGTTGAACTTCGTTCTGCCTAGTCCACTCCTAGTGAAAGCTGCATAAACCCCACTTGTCAAGAATGAGAGGCTGCGTCTGTCAATGAACTAAGAGAAAAGGATTTTACGGTAAGTCAAAAAAATCCTATTTTTTTATGTTACTATTTTTATTAATCTTTATTTGATTTTCGGGTACGCCAGCTGCAGCGCTGATTCATTTAGGGTGACAGCAATAACGTTTGCTTCCACCATATATAAAGCAGCGACTCCAGCGCTGTTGGAGGAGATTTCACCACCACAGTTAAAAAAAAAGCAAATATACCGGAGCATAGGGTCAGTGGGTGGAAATTGGGTCGGATTGCCCCTATGCTCCAGTATATTTTTTTTAAAAAGTGGCTATGCCCACCATTAGAAGTGGGAGGATGAAGGGAGGTTTTCTTATGGTGAGCATACCCACCGATTGATTCTTTTTTTTTCATTTAACCCACAGGCTGCATGAAAAAAAAGAACATTACAATATATGCCCAACAAGGACCAGCGACATAGTATGTTGCTGGTCTTCTCAAGCTCTCCTGTCCCACCGGGGAACGTGAGAATTCAGCTTCCACCAGCTTACCATAGAGCTGATTGAAGACTAGAATGGCTCCAAACATCTCCATGGCCTAAGAAACCTGAGGCTATGAGCATTTTGTGACTTCGGTTTCGCTAGATATAAACAGCGCCATTGGGAAATTGGGGAAGCATCTTATCACACCGATTTTGATGTGGTCGGATGCTTTAAGGGCTGGGGAAAGATCTAGAGTTTAGTAGACCCCAAATTAAAAAAAAAAATATGCGACAATACCAATTTTTATCATAAGGTATATTTAAAATCCCTGTGATAAAAATAAAAATGATAAAAAAAAAAAGATGAAAGGGTAAGTGTAAAAATAAAATAAAAAGTAAAATGAATAATAAAAAAAAAAAAAATTGCACCCTTGCCCCCCCCCCCGTGCGCAAAGGTGGACGCAAGCGTCAGTCTCGTGCCATATGTAAACAACAATTTCACCATGCATGTGATTTATCACCGCAAAAGTCAGATCGAGGGCAGTAATTCTAGCAGTAGACCTCCTCTGCAGATCTAAAGTGGTAATCTTTTAAAAAATGTATATAGTTTGTCGCCACTTTGCCTGTGTGTGTGTCATTTTTAACCTCCCTGGCAGTGTTCCCGAGTGTGGCTCGGAGTGGATTTTCAGTACCAAGAATGGTAACCCCGAGCCACACTCAGGATTGCATTGCTGGATCCAGGCAATGTTACTCAGCTTGTCCCCTGGATCCAGCGATGTCCCCCGCAGTGTCTGCGGGCTGTGTCCGCCACCCGATGACTCTGTGATGCCGGGCTCCGTTCCCTGCGAGCTTCGCGTCGCACGGGGACGGAGACCGGCGGGAAATTCAAAAAGTAAAACACACAGTATACATACAGTGCACTGTAATCTTACAGATTACATTACTGTATGAAATAATTTCACATCCCCTTTGTCCCTAGTGGTTTGCCCAGAGCCCTGCATGCACTTTTATATAATAAATGTCATTCTTTCTGCCTGGAAACTTGAGAATGTCCATAGCAACCAAAAAGTGTCCCTTTGCGTCAAAAGTGGTTTTTGATCAGCTAGAAAACACCGATAGTAAATAAGAATCATTTGCAGAATTGAGTGATACTGATTTTTGGGGAAATTTATCATCATATACTGAAAGTGACGACAGCGACAATTCTGCAACTGAGCAAATTTCTGCGTTTTTGATTTGATTACATTATTGAATACATTTTATTACTATTATATTATTATTTTTGATAATTATTTTTAGTTATTTATTATATTATAATTTATGATTTCATTTTTCAAACTTTTTCATACCCGGGATGTCTACTAGACTGTTGTTTGGACTGATTTAAGTGAGTTATTGCTAAGAATTGCAGGCCTACAATATAAAACGTCAAATTTTCATGCAAAATAATTGTACCGCTTTCAGCACCAAAAATCTGACATAATCATACCGCCAGGGAGGTTAAAGCATGTCATGTTTGGTGTCTATGCACTAGGCATGCGATCAACTTTTATAGTTCACCAAACATTTGGGCAAAATAGTATGTTTTTCAGTACTGCTTGGACCTTGAAGAAGGGGAGATACCCGGAATGCTTGTCCTGAAAAATTTTATGTTAGTGCAAGTAAAAAAAGTATCATGGACAGTATTTATTTTTACACAAAGTTGTCACTGAAATGATATATTACTCACATATACCCATGCCATGTGTGAGCAATATATCATTTCAGTGTCAACTTTGTGTAATTTTTTTTTTTTTTTTGTCATTTTTCAATCACTTATGACAAAAAAAAAAAAACTATTCCATGGACTCAACATGCCTCTCAGCAAATTCCTTGGGGTGTCTACTTTCCAAAATGGGGTCATTTGTTTTTTTTTTGCTATCTGGGCATTTCATGGCCTCTGCAACTGAGATAGGTAGTGTGGGGTGAAGGCATCAATTTTTGCCCTTAGAAATCCTGAAGCTGGTGATTGGTTTTCGGGTTCCCATACACGGATAGGCTCCCAAAAAGACTCACACATGGGGTATCCCCGTACTCACGAGAAGCAGCAGAATGTATTTTGGGGTGTAATTCCACATATACCCACTTTGAGTAATTTTTTTTGGTAATTTTTCAATCACTTATGACAAAAAAATATAATAATCACTGTGCTCAACATGCCTCTCAGCAAATTCCTTGGGGTGCCTACTTTCCAAAATGGGGTCATTTGGGGGGGGGGGGGGGTTCTGTCCCTCCATTTTAGCACCTCAGGAAATGAGATAGGCAGTCAAAATAAAAGCTGCATAAATTACAAAAAATATACCCTAGTTTGTAGACGCTATAACTTTTGCGCAAACTAATAAATATACGCTTATTTACTTTTTTTTTTACCCGAGACATGTGGCTGAATGTATTCTGGCAAAAATGTATGACTAAAATTTAGTTTATTGTATTTTTGTAATAACAAAATATAATTTTTTTCACATTTTTTGTTCTTTTTTGTTTATATCGCAAAAAAAAAAAAGCGCAGAGGTGAACAAATGCCACCAAAAGTAAACTCTATTTGTGGGAAAAAAAGGACGCAAATTTTGTTTGGGTACTGCATTGCATGACCGCACAATTACCGGTAAAAGCGGCGCAGTGCCAAATTGAAAAAAGTGCTCCGGTCCTACAGTGGGAAATCCTTCTGGGGGTGAAGTGGTTAAATAAATCCTTACAGAATGGCTTAGACCAACTATGTCAGGAAAAAGAAATTGGGATACGCCCTGCCAACAAAGGGGGGGTTATTGTAATCTTAAATAAAGTAGATTATATCCGAGAACTAGATAAGATAGTTGGCAATAAGGACACCTACACCACTCTCTCTTCTGATCCATGTATTGGGTATAAGAAAGACCTTGAAAGAATAGTGAACGGAGGATTTGATAAGGGCATATTAAATAAAAAAGAAAAAAACTTTTTTAATACCCTCTGCTTCAAGAATCCCAATCATTTAATATTTGCCCGAAATACACAAAGACCCAGTTAACCCCCCAGGTCGTCCCATTATAAGTGGGATTGATTCAATTACATATCATATAGGAAAATACATAGATGGTTTCCTCCAACCATTGAAATTATTACCCGCATATATCAAAGACAGCAGACGTGATAAACCTTCTTAAAGACTGTCCATATAGAGAAGGATGTTGGTTGGTCACTGCGGACATTATGTCCTTATATACTATTATCCCCCATCACTGGAGAATTTCTTTGGTAGAATCCTTTCTTAACAGAGACTCTGCCCTACCAGTCAGACAGAGGAAGTTTATTATGGAGCTATTGGTTTATGCTACCACACACAAATTCTTCTGGTTTGATGGGAATTACTATTTACAAAAGAAAGGTGTGACCATGGGGGCTAAATTTGCCCCCAGCCTGGCCAACCTCTTTATGGGCAAATGGGAGGAGGACGTCATCTATGCCCACGACAGACCTCAACTTGTCATGTGGGCTAGGAATATTGATGACGTCCTCCTCCTTTGGGATGGCCCTGGAGATTCCCTAGAGAGCTTCATGACAGAGCTCAATGACAACGATAGGGGGATTGAATTCAAATATGAGGCCAGTTTAGAAACAATCAATTTCTTGGACCTTAGGGTGTGGGTTGAGGATGGACAATTCCAGATGGCCACACATTTTAAGGCTACGGATAGAAATTCATTCATCCCAAGAGATAGCTGTCACCATAGAGCATGGCTGGATTTTCGTAGTCAGGCAGAAATGCTGACCTCTAGATTTGTTGATAAGGGTTATCAATTAGAAACATTAGAACACATTATATCGGAAGTACAGGAACTGAATCAGGAAGAATTAATAAGAGAGAGACCTAAAACATCAGTTGAACTAAATAAGAACCTTGTTGGACCTTTTTTGACAGGATACTCCACCCAACACTACTGGGTGAAGAATCTAGTTAAGAAACACTGGCATATAATGAAAAGTGATCCAGTTATTGGTGCTATCATCCCGAATATTCCTAGAGTTGTGTTTAAGGGTGTTCCCTCACTTAGAGACACTCTTGCTCCAGGTGTGTGTAATCCACCAACTAAGAAACCAGCTTTTTTTCAGAATATGACAGGTTTTCATAAGTGCAGGACATGCGCGGTCTGTCAGATCAACGGGGTGCAAGAGAAAATAACTAATACTTTTTCTTCTAATCGTACCAAAAAAAAACATTTTTTCAATCAGATTGTTCATCTCATGCAACACACCCAATGTGGTATACCTTATTACCTGCCCGTGTGGGCTCCAATATGTTGGGAGAACAGTCAGACCCTTACAGGTCAAACTAAAAGAACGTATTGGCAATATCAAGAGGGGGTATAAAAACCATCCCCTCTCGAGACATTATAGAGAGGCACACAATAGAGATCTGAGAGGTACCTTTTTTCTTGGTATTGATGTTTTAAAACTCGATTGGAGAGGAGGGTCAAAAAGACGAGAGATCTCCAAACTCAAAATGAGTTGGATATATAAGGTTCATTGTTTGAAACCATTGGGCCTTAATGTGGATGTAGAAATAAACGCCATTATTGATAACTCATAATAGATACAAACACTTTTGTTGATAGGATTAGGAAAGTGAGCCCCCTTCCCAGGGGGTCGTTGCTCCTCTCCTATCTTGGTCTGAAGAAAAAATAATTAAATTAATGCTGCTTACCCTGTTTTTCATTTTTAACCTCCTGGTTAAATTTAAAATCCCTTTTCCTTCTCAGTGTATAATTTTTTTATGTAACATTAGATTTAAGAACGTATGATCAGTGGAAAATATTTTTATAGGAATGAACTGCATGATTTGACCATGTTTATGTGTTATTTTAGATTATATTGATATTATTATTTTTTGCCTTATTCATTTTAGTGATATACCAACCTATAGGTTGGCTGAGTGGAACTGTCACGTACCTGGTGGTTGAGTCTGACTTATGCAGAGCAACCTCTCTTACGGCCCTGGTTCGTGAGCCCCTGATAGTGGACACAGGGAGCTCAGGAGCGCAGGGGGGCACGAGGGCTGGACATGGTCACAGGTGGTTGGTGCAGGTCCACAGGAGCTTGTGCAGCAGGAGAGTGGTGGTACAGGCCGGGTCGACAACAGGCTGGCAATGCGGTACAGATGAGGCAGGCAGGCGGGTAGTCGGGTACATGCAGGGTCGGCAACGTACGAGCAGATGAGGTACAAGGATCAGGCAGAAGAGTGGTCGTGAACAAGCAGAGGTCAGGGCAGGCAGATAACAACAAAGTCTAGATAGGTAGCCGGGGTCACAGGTGCAGGAAGTCTCACTAGAACAAATGCTGGGGGATCACAAGAACAGGAACGCTGTAGAATGGACAGCACAAGCTGCTGGGTGCAGGAAGTTCAAATAGAGCCGTCTGGCGCCGTTTCCGGTGCACACAGCAGCGTGGGCGCACACGGACGCGTGCGAACGCGCACAGGCGCACATGCGGATCTGTTCCTGCCATGTTCCTTACATTGCCCCCCCCCCCAAGGGGCAGCCTCCGGATGCCCAAACAGGCTCTCTTGGTCGGGTTGTTCCTCCAGAAAGCCTTCACCAGCTCCTTGGCATGTAGATGGTCTTCAGGTTCCCAAGAGCTCTCCTCAGGCCCGTATCCCTTCCACTTTATTAGGAACTGAGTGATGCCTCCTCTCCTACTGCAGTCCAGAATAGTTTCAACCTCAAACTCCTCCTCTCCGTCCACTAGGACTGGTTCTGGTGGAGCTGTTCTCCGCCCCAGGAAGGGGTCCTTGGTCACTGGCTTAAGCAGGTTTACGTGGAAGACTGGGTGGATTCTAAGTGAAGGAGGAAGGTCTAGTTCATAAGCCACGTTGTTGATTTTTCTTTTGACTGGTAGAGGTCCGCTATATCTAGGACCCAATTTCTTAGATGTACATGTCAGCCTCAGATTTTTAGTGGCCAACCAGACCCGATCGCAGGTTGCAAGTTCAACTCTCCTCATCTCCCCCTGTTGAAAGTCCTTTTATCGCGCTCCTGGGTTTGCGCAAGGGTCTCCTGCAGAAGGCGGTTGTTCCTTCCTAAGAACTGTGTGATCTCCTGCACAGCCGGGACAGGGCTTTCGGTCAGAGTGGTAGGCAGGAACGTGGGGTGATAGCCGAGATTCGCCCAGAACGGTAATAGTGAGACCCAATCGTCCTGGGAGTACGAGGAGTAGCAGCGGAGGTACTGCTCAAGGGTCTGGTTGGTCCTCTCTGTCTGGCCATTTGATTGCAGGTGACTCCTAGGATGGTACATAGAGATCTCCAGACTTGGGACGTAAATTGCACCACCCGGTCTGACACAATGTTAGTGGGGATGCCATGCAACCTGACAATTTCTTTGATGAAGGTCTTGGCGGTTTCTCTTGCAGTAGGTGTGCCCTGCATCCGGATAAAGTGTGCCATCTTAGTGAGACGGTCAACCACTACGAAGATGGTGTTGAATCCCGCGGATGGCTCAGCTCAACAATAAAATCCATGGAAATATGGGACCAAGGACGTTCGGGGATAGGTAAGGGATTTAGCAGGCCCCGGGCCTTAGTCCTCTCCGTCTTGTTTCGGGCACAAGTGGGACATGCACTCACATAGGTTCTACAGTCCTCAGGCATGTGAGGCCACCAGAAAGTGTGGGACAACAGTTTTACCTGTCTTGCGGTTGCCAAAGTGCCCGGCTAACTTACTGTCATGGAAAAGTTCCAGCACTTCCAGGCGGAGTGCTTCAGGTATAAAGATTTGGGTACCCAACCACCACAGCCCGTCTTTCTCTGCCAGTTTAGGATCCTTGGGTACAGTGAAGCCAGCTAGAGCCTGCCGTATCTGGGTTAGGAGGTCCTCCTGGACCAATAAAAAAAAGCCTGTGCCTCGGTGGTCCAGGTAAAGCGGACATTCTACTTGGTCAGCTGGGTTATGGGAGCAATGACTGCAGAAAATCCCCATATAAATTTCCTATAAAAATTGGCAAAGTCAACAAAGTGCTGTACCCCTTTTTTATCTACTGGTGCTGGCCAATCAGGTATGGCTGTGACTTTTTGAGGATCCATGGTAATACCCTTCGTGGAAAGATGAAATCCTAGGAATGAGATGTCCACACACTCGAATGCGCACTTTTCCGCCTTTGCGTAAAGTCAGTGTTCCCGGAGGCGGTTGAGTACGCATTTCACATGCCTGCGATGTTCGTCCAGGGAGGGGGAGAAGATGAGGATGTCATTGAGATAGACAACCACGAATAGATCAAGGTAATCTCGAAAAACATAGTTTATCAGGTGCTGGAAGGTTGCTGGGGCATTGCAGAGCCCAAAGGGCATGACCAGATATTCAAAGTGGCCAAAGCGAGTCCTAAAGGCCGTCTTCCATTCATTCCCCTCCCGTATGCGGATCAGGTTATAGGCTCCGCGTAGATCTAACTTGGTGAACACAGTAGCCGTTCCAAGTCTTTGAAAAAGTTCTGGAACGAGGGGTAACGGATACCGGTTCTTAATTGTGACGTTGTTGAGGTCCCGGTAATCAATACAAGGTCTGAGCGTGTGGTCTTTTTTCTCCACAAAGAAAATTCCTACTCCTGCAGGTGATGTGGAGGGCCGGATGAAGCCCTTCTCCAAACCCTCATCTAAGTAAGCTTTGAGAGCTGCCAGTTCCACTTCCGACAGAGGAAAAATCTGGCCGAAGGGGACTTCAGCCCCAGGCTGCAGGTCAATTGGGCAATCATATGGCCGGTGCGGGGGCAGGGTATCGGCCTCCTTCTTACTAAAAACATCTAAGTAGTCGTGATAGGCTTCCAGGATCGCCTGGTGGGCATCCAGATCTGGGTCAGAGTTCATACTGAGGATAGCCAAGGAGGTCTTCGGAGGTTGCGGCAAGCAGTGGGTAAGGCAGTAAGAAGACTGAAACTGCACCTCTCCGGTAGACCAGTTGATCAGAGGGTTGTGGGCCCAGAGCCAGGGTAGGCCGAGGATAACTGGACAAAAGGGGGACGCAATGATGTCCAACAGCAAAAACTCTGTGTGTCCTTCTGCAGTCCAGGCTGGTAGGGGGAATATCTTGTGGGTCACGGTACCCGACTTTATGATTGACACATCCGTCAGTCAAAGGACCATCTGACGGCCCTTGGGATGTAGTGGAATGTGATGTAGAGTGGCAAAGGCTTGGTCTATGAAACAACTACTAGCCCCTGAGTCCAGAATAGCTGGGACTTGAACGCTTCCATCGGGAAGCTGGAGGAAGATGAAGAGGACCAGGTGGGGCTTGGTACCAGGTAAGGACAGGACTTCTCCTGCAACTGTGGTAGGGCCCTTGCCTGCTTTGGCGGGACAACTACTTGCCAAATGTCCCGAGTCCCCACAATACAGGCATAGGTTGAGGTCTATGCATCTCTGCCACGCGGCAGGTGAGAGAGAAGGGCAGGGGAGCCCCTTCTGTGCTAGTTCCGGATGGTGCCTAGGAGAGGAGGAGGAGGCCAAGGTCGGACTGGATCCCGGGGACCTGGGCTTTTCCTGAATGAGCCGCGGGGCAGCAGTAGCTTCTCCACTCTGCGTTCACGCAGGCGGCGGTCAATTTGGATGACCAAATTGACCAGCGCGTCCAGGGTGTGAGGTACACCGACGCGACCCAGCTTATCCTTGAGCGGCTCAAAGAGCCCTAATCTGAACTGGTGCTCCATCGCCGAAACTCTGAGACATATTCCTCTGCGGTACGGTGACCCTACTGGAGTGCATGAAGTGCTGCTTCCGCTGTTGAGGTCTGATGGGGGTCCTCGTACAGCTGGGCCATAGCACGAAACAACAGATCCAGACTTGTGGTCTCTAGAGCTTTTTGTTCCAACAGGCGGTGAGCCCAGGCTTGAGGCCCATCTGACAGGAGTGAAATCACAAAGCCCACTTTAGTTGCCTCCAGAGCAAAGGTACGGGCTGCAGAGCGAAGTACAACTTGCAGGCACTACAGAATGCCCGAAACTTCCCGCGGTCCGCCGTAAACCGCTCGGGCATGGACACTTGAGGCTCCGTAGGAAGGGTCACAATGGTGCAGGGGAAGCTTGGCTGGGACCGGCCGCTGCTGGTGAGGCCAGGTCCTGAACTTGACTTTCCAAGCTTGGAGTGCTGTTATGGCTTGGGTCAGTCCGGTGATGTGCACACATAGTTCCTCCATGATGGAGGGCCCCGGCGCAGACTCAGACGTGGCTGTCCGTTGCTGTCACGTACCTAGTGGTTGAGTCTGACTTATGCGGGGGCAACCTCTCTTACGGCCCTGGTTCGTGAGCCCCTGATAGTGGAGACAGGGAGTGCAGGGGGGTACGAAGCCTGGACTTGGTCACAGGTGGTTGGTGCAGGTCCACGGGAGCTCGTGCAGCAGAAGAGTGGTGGTACAGGCCGGGTCGACAACAGGCTGGCAATGCGGTACAGATGAGGCAGGCAGGCGGGTAGTCGGGTACAGGCAGGGTCGGCAACGTGTGGGCAGATGAGGTACAAGGATCAGGCAGAAGAGTGGTCGTGAACAAGCAGAGGTCAGGGCAGGCAGATAACAACAAAGTCCAGATAGGTAGCCGGGGTCACAGGTGCAGGAAGTCTCACTAGAACAAAGCTGGGGGATCACAGGAACAGGAACGCTGTAGAATGGACAGCACAAGCTGCTGGGTGCAGGAAGTTCAAATAGAGCCATCTGGCGCCGTTTCCGGTGCGCATGCGGGCACGCACGGACGAGCGCGCACAGCGCGCGGATCTGTTCTTGGCATGTTCCTTACAGAAATGGACATTCTGCCCGGTTGCCACTAGAGGGCTCATGGTGATGTCGCATTTGATAATATCAGTGAGATCCTGTGCGATTATTAACCTTAATGGATTGTAAATGGATTTTTTTTCATTTAGACTATTGAGGCATGATGATTTGTTATCAGTGGTCATTTGGGTAAAAGCCCTGCTTCAATAATCTACTTGGTCACTAAGATGTTATTTGGACGATCACCATCCTTGCAAATATGGAAATGAGGCTTGGTCTAGCCTAAAATGGCGACTGAACGAAAGTGAGGTTTGGTCCTCAAACTGTAAAATATAAATGTGGTGACTCAACGCGTCACCCGTGCCCCAGTAAGACGTCAGGTGTGACGAAACATGTAGGGCGGAGCTACGCGCTGACGTCACAATGATGCCCCATGTGATCCCGGAAGGACGGGTGGAACACATATTGTTTGTTATGCCGGCAATCTGATCTTTCAATGCACGTTTTCTATGGATGTTTGTGAGTACCCCTATTTTATCTGTTTTAAATAAATGGTCTTACGGAATTACACTATTTGGGTCCTTTCTTCCCTTTAATCATATTTATGCACCTGCGGGCTGGATGTGGAAGACTCCTATGGATTTCTGAGTTCCCACACTCCTAGACACCCTGGATAGCCTCATAGCCTGAATTGAAGTATATACCCTGCAGAGGGTTTGTTCTGCCAGCGCTGATGACCCTTACTAGAGATAGTGGGTCCATTTCTTTTGGTAAGAGTACCCTATCATTTACCTTAACACTGGAGGTGAAACACGGTGTTGGGTGGTGGTGGAGATAAAAGGATTCTTAATAGTGTTTGGATCTATCCTTGAACCTTCAGATCGATCCCTCTTTCATTTTTTGAGAACACTTGCTGTGTGTGTCACACAAATCATACTCCTAGTGTCATACAATAATACTTTCTGCTGAACTTTTCACTTATATCACTTTTTTCATTAATCTTGACATATTTACGCACAATAACACCTGCTGCTGAACTTTTCATTCATATCACTTTTTTCATCAATTTGGAACTTTTTATGCACTTTATGAACTGATTTTTGCACTATTATCATATATGATTGATTGATTCAATTTAGTTATCATTTTACTTTGATTTTCATATAGTTCATTAATATTTGAGTTTGATGCACTTTACTAATTGTTCTTACCACCGTTATATTTATTTCATTTATTTAGCACGACATTTTTATTATATGAGATTCACTGTGCTATTATCACATGGTTTGTCGCAGCTGAAAAATATCTTTCTGCACTTTAGAGGTATTAGCCTGTTTTAATAAATTAACTACTACTACAAGCTATGTGGACGAAGTACTATTCCTTCGGGGGAAATTACTTTGGTCAAGGAGTGTACAGTATCTCACAAAAGTGAGTACACCCCTCACATTTTTGTAAATATTTTATTCTATCTTTTCATGTGACAACACTGAAGAAATTACACTTTGCTTTGTAAGGTAGTGAGTATACAGGTTGTATAACAGTGTAAATTTGCTGTCCCCTTAAAATAACTCAACACACAGCCATTAATGTTTAAACCGCTGGCAACAAAAGTGAGTACACCCCTAAGTGAAATGTCCAAATTGGGCCCAAAGTGTCAATATTTTGTGTGGCCACCATTATTTTTACAGCACTGCCTTAACCCTCATGGGCATGGAGTTCATCAAAACTTCACAGGTTGCCAGGCAGAGTCTTAAGACCCTGGCTCCTCAGTTTGGTGTGCATTTGGTGTATGGGTAATGTAGGGACAGGTCACCTGTCTGTCAGGGGCAGTATTAGCGGCAGGGATCGGTTCCAGAGGAGTAGGGAAAGCATAGGGATCTGCCACTCTTCCTGGAAACCTCCCCGCTTGAGCATGGACTGGTCAGGTCACATTCCGCCCCTAAAGACAGACTCTGTCAGTTATGCTGAGATTTGCATTGCTACAATCTGCTGTTCATCTGTGAGTGTTCCCAGTCAGGCTTGCCTTCCCGCCAGGCTTGTTGTGAACTGTTACACTCTCTGATGATAATACAAGTTCTTTCTATTGCATCTGGACTGTGTGTGTGTTTTACTGCTGCCACACCACACTGCACCCTCCCACATCCAAGTAACCCTAAAGCAGGACTGAAGCATAGGCCCCCCTAGCTGGGACCTCACTAAACAGATGAACATTGGCATGAGGTGAGGGGTAGCTACCCCCACCTGAACTGGAGGAGTCCCTTGCAGGAAGACCATGCTTTACTACAATTCATACCCTTTCCCAGTCACCATCTGGGTCATCTCTCCCAGTATAGACAGTATAGATATTCATGCAGTCCATTTGCCTTACTCCATATATTCCACAACAATCCAGAGTGTTCTGGAATGCAGAGAAGAGCAATTAAACATGCAACTTGTGAAACACAGAACAGACCAAAATAATCACATGCAGCTCAAAAGGATTACAGTGGAGCTAAGAGCTAAATGTACCTAACCTAGTACCTATATAGGCAGGTGCTACACGCATACCTCCCAACTTTCTGAGATGGGAAGGAGGGACGCCTATTAGCAAACGTATGTAGGCATAGGACACACCACCTACCACGCCCCCTTAAAGGAGAATGTTACTAAAAAATGATTAGTTAAACCCACAAGTGCTTTTTTTACCACTACTAATCCCTTATACTGGCTTTTGAAATTTACCAATGCAGCAATTTAGACAGTGGATGAAAGGTTTAGCACTGGGAAACACATTTGAAAGATAAAAATGTGCATTTTATTTACAACTATATACAGTATCTCACAAAAGTGAGTACACCCCTCACATTTTTGTATATATTTTATTCTATCTTTCCATTTGACAACACTGAAGAAATGATACTTTGCTACAATGTAAAGTAGTGAGTGTACAGCTTGTATAACAGTGTAAATGTGCTGTCCCCTCAAAATAACTCAACACACAGCCATTAGTGTCTAAACCGCCGGCAACAAAAGTGAGTTCACCCCTAAGTGAAAATGTCCAAATTGGGCCCAAAGTGTAAATTTTTTGTGTGGCCACCATTATTTTAAAGCACTGCCTTAAACCTATTGGACATGGAGTTCACCAGAGCTTCCCAGGTTGCCAATGGATTTCTCTTTCACTCCTCCATGACAACATCACGTTGTGTTTGAGGATGCCCCACAGATGCTCAATAGGGTTTAGGTCTGGAGACTCAACTTCTTTAGCAAGGCAGTGGTCATCTTGGAGATGTGTTTGGGGTCATTATCATATAGGAATACTGCCCTGCAGCCCAGTCTCCGAAGGGAGGGGATCATACCCTGCTTCAGTATGTCACAGTACATTTTGACATTCATGGTTCCCTCAATGAACTGTAGCTCCCCAGTGCCGGCAGCACTCATGCAGCCCCAGACCATGACACTCCCACCACCATGCTTGACTGTAGGCAAGACATACAGTCAGGTCCATAAATATTGGGACATCAACACAATTCATAACTTTTTGGCTGTATATACCACCACAATGGATTTGAAATGAAACAAACAAGATGTGCTTTAGCTGCAGACTTTCAGCTTTAATTTGAGGGTATTTACATCCAAATCAGGTGAACGGTTTAGGAATTACAACAGTTTGTATATGTGCCTCCCACTTTTTAAGGGACCAAAAGTAATGGGACAGATTAACAATCATAAATCAAACTTTCACTTTTTAATACTTGGTTGCAAATCCTTTGCAGTCAATTACAGCCTGAAGTCTGGAACGCATAGACATCACCAGACGCTGGGTTTCATCCCTGGTGATGCTCTGCCAGGCCTCTACTGCAACTGTCTTCAGTTTCTGCTTGTTCTTGGGGCATTTTCCCTTCAGTTTTGTCTTCAGCCAGTGAAATGCATGCTCAGTCAAATTCAGGTCAGGTGATTGACTTGGCCATTGCATAACATTCCACTTCTTTCCCTTAAAAAAACTCTTTGGTTGCTTGCGCAGTATGCTTCGGGTCATTGTCCATCTGCACTGTGAAGCGCCGTCCAATGAGTTCTGAAGCATTTGGCTGAATATAAGCAGATAATATTGCCTGAAACACTTCAGAATTCATCCTGCTGCTTTTGTCAGCAGTCACATCATCAATAAATACAAGAGAGCCAGTTCCATTGGCAGCCATACATGACCACGCCATGACACTACCACCACCATGCTTTGGATCATGAGCTCCTTTCCTTCTCCATACTCTTTTCTTCCCATCACTCTGGTACAAGTTTGTCTTGGTCTCATCTGTCCATAGGATGTTGTTCCAGAACTGTGAAGGCTATTTTAGATGTTATTTGGCAAACTCTAATCAGGCCTTCCTGTTTTTGAGGCTCACCAATGGTTTACATCTTGTGGTGAACCCTCTTTATTCACTCTGGTGAAGTCTTCTCTTGATTGTTGACTTTGACACACATACACCTACCTCCTGGAGAGTGTTCTTGATCTGGCCAACTGTTGTGAAGGGTGTTTTCTTCACCAGGGAAAGAATTCTTTGGTCATCCACCACAGTTGTTTTCCGTGGTCTTCCGGGTCTTTTGGTGGTGTTGAGCTCACCGGTGCGTTCTTTCTTTTTAAGGATGTTCCAAACAGTTGATTTGGCCACACCTAATGTTTTTGATATCTCTCTGATGGGTTTGTTTTGTTTTTTCAGTTTATGATGGCTTGCTTCACTGATAGTGACAGCTCTTTGGATCTCATATTGAGAGTGGACAGCAACAGATTCCAAATGCAAATAGCACACTTGAAATGAACTCTGGACCTTTTATCTGCTCCTTGTAAATGGGATAACGAGGGAATAAAACACACCTGGCCATGGAACAGCTGAGCAGCCAATTGTCCCATTACTTTTGGTCCCTTAAAAAGTGGGAGGCACATATACAAACTGTTGTAATTCCTACACCGTTCACCTGATTTGGATGTAAATACCCTCAAATTAAAGCTGAAAGTCTGCAGTTAAAGCACATCTTGTTTGTTATATTTCAATTCCATTGTGGTGGTGTATAGAGCCAAAAAGATTAGAATTGTGTCGATGTCCCAATATTTATGGACCTAACTGTACTTGTCTTTGTACTCCTCACCTTATTGCTGCCACACACGCTTGACGCCATCTGAACCAAATACGTTTATCTTGGTCTCATCAGACCACAGGACATGGTTTCAGTATTCCTTGTCCTTAGTCTGCTTATCTTCAGCAAACTGTTTACGGGCTTTCTTGTGCATCATCTTTAGAAGAGTCTTCCTTCTGGGATGACAGCCATGCAGACCAATTTGATGCAGCATGCGGTATATGGTCTAAGCACTGACAGGCTGAACCCCCACCTTTCAACCTCTGCAGCAATGCTGGCAGGACTCGTATGTATATTTCCCAAAGACAACCTCTGAATATGATGCTGAGCAAATGAACTCAACTTCTTTGGTCGACCATGGCGAGGCCTGTTCTGAGTGGAACCAGTCCTGTTAAACCACTGTATGGTCTTGGCCACCGTGCTGCAGCTCAGTTTCAGGGTCTTGGCAATCTTCTTATAGCCTAGGCCATCTTTATGTAGAGCAACAATTCTTTTTATCAGATCCTCAGAAAGTTCTTTGCCACGAGGTGTTGAACTTCCAGTTTAACAGTATGAGAGAGTGAGAGCAATAACACCAAATTTAACACACCTGTTCCCCATTCACACCTGAGACCTTGTAACACTAATGAGTCACATGACACCGGGGAGGGAAAATGGCTAATTGGGCCCAATTTGGACATTTTCTCTTCGGGGTGTACGCACTTTTGTTGTCAGTGGTTTTGACATTAATGGCTGTGTTGAGTTATTTTGAGGGGACAGCAAATTTACATTGTAATACAATCTGTACACTCACTACTTTACATTGTAGCAAAGTGTCATTTCTTCAGTGTTGTCATATGAAAAGATAGAATAAAAATATAAATATCAGGGACAGTTGGCAGCTATGGCTACATGGCTTCTTTTTAATGAGACAACAGGGGTCTATTAGGTCCTTGATGTGTCGCCTACCTTCCACTAAACGTAATGGAGCACAGATTATGCTCTATTAGTTTTCTTCCTGGGCCACGGCAGCTGGGGAAAGTGACAGCCAGGAAGTGAGGTAATGTATGCCACTTCTGTGTTCATTCTAGCCAGGGAAGATCAGTGAACAGACATTCCTTGGTCTCCCTCCCCTCTACCTGGTGGCAACCACCATGGGGGTCCCAGGCCCTCAGATGGGACAGCAGAGCCTGGAAAACATGGCACGCATGTGATCCTTTCCACCTGACAGGCTACAGTCAGGTTGTTAGATTTACATACATTCAGCCAGAAGTGTGTGTAAAACTCCCTTCTGCTGTCAATGTACAGTCCTGCTCACCATTATTGGCACCCATGAAGTTTATGTACATATTGTGGAATATCTACTGAAGGAAATGTATCAAATTAACCAACATATTACTACAGCTCCACCCCGCCGAGGAAGGCATACTTGCCGTAACGCGTACGGGGAAGGACCGACCTGGACGTCACCCGCTGCTGCTGCGAGGAGCGAAGGAGTTGAGGAGGGACACCCTGAAGGGCTTACCCGCCGGTGATTGACCTGATCATCAGCTAGGAGACCCTGTGGGGATTTCTCCTGATTGCTTGTTTAACTTCTACGCTGTGTGAGTAGACTACTTTTTAAATAAAAGGAATTTTTTAACGTTATGACAGTCTGCACTTAGTTTCCATCTTTCTTCTTATATGGTATCACTGACTACCTGAGCTGTGAGGAGTGGTGTTAAGTGAGGATAAAGAAGTCTGACTTTCTGAAAGTGATTTTCTGCTACAATAAAACGCATTTGACCCTCTAGTAAAACTGGGGTCGAATTGGAAGGTGAGCACAGTGGATGTTGGTGGAGGATTTGTGTCACCGTGTTTATTAACCATCTGATCACCGGGGAATTCTATCAATACATCCTGTTACACTGTGGACTTTATTATATTTCTTTTTTATGACTGCGCTGCTTCTGTTTTGAATTTCTGAATATTACTACAGATAGCTTGTGTTTGACAAAAAACTGTAAATGATAAATAACATTTAAAAAGATAAACATTATGAGGAAAACAGAGAAAACCATAATGCTTGCCTTGTCAGTGGTATTGGCACCCTTTGCTGCAAATCAGTATGGAAACCCAATTTGGCTCACCTGTTGCAGATCTCAAATGAGGATCACCTGTGATGAATTGCCTCCACCCATGTGACCCAAATTAGTCAATAAATGAACATTTTGGTTTTATAAAAAGCCACCTGTTATTCCCTCTTCATGTGTGACAATGGTAAAGACAAAGGAGCTGTCTGACGACACCAGAAATGCTATTATTTGCAAGCACAAGACCTCCAAAGGGTATAAGGCCATCTCCAAAGACCTTGGCATCCCTGTTTCAACGGTGCGTAATGTTATTAAGAAGTTTTCCAGGCATGGAACTGTCAAGAACCTCC
>BLSH010277349.1:1897452-1923452 GCA_018402905.1 Glandirana rugosa
TTCGGGGACCCCTGGTAGTATAAACAGGAAGTCCCGGAGTGCGGGATGGCACGAGGGCTGGATGGTCACTGGTGGTGGTGTGAAGCTCCAGATAGTCGTGCAGGCAGATGGTTGGTCGTGCAGGCTGGGTCGGCAACTGGCGGGCAAGCAAGGTACAGAAGGGTCAGGCAGAGAATGGTCAAAGTCCAAGCAGGGTTCGTTAACGGGCTGGCGGCACAGTACAGAGGGGTCAGGCAAATGGATGGTCGTGGATAGCCAGGGTCAGTGCAGGCAGAAAGATAGCAGGTCAGGTCAAGCCGGGTCGGATCACAGAGGTAGGAACAACACAGGAACAGGTATCAGGGAACAGAGCTGAAGCTCACAGGTACTCAAACGCTGTAGAACGGACAGCACTTGCTGACAGGTGCAGGAAGTTCAAATAGTGTTGTTTGAGTGCACCCCTCAACTCCGCACTCTGTATGTAACGCACCTCTCAACTCTGCGCTCTGTATGTAGCACACCCCTCAACTCTGCACTCTGTATGTAGCGCACCCCTTACTCAACTCTGCACTCTGTATGCAGTGTACTCTTGAACCCTGCACTCGGCATATTGTATAGGTACAAGGAAGCATTATTTTGTTTAACCACGCCCCTTAGGCCCCTCACACTGGTAAGACTTTGGTCACACCCACAGTTTTCTGCGATGCACTACGCATGCTGCAGGTCACCCCTTACCTTAAATGTCACTCATTCTGAAGTTCAAAAGTTGGTGAAATGTTCAAAAGTGAGGTATGAATGTTTTCATTTTGGATAGAGTAAGGGAGGGTTATAACTTCTGTTAGCTTTTTTTGTCATCTGTGTTCCATTGGAAAGATTTCCCCTCACTTTCAGAAAGAAAGAGGAAATGCCTCCAAAATGAAGGAATCCCAGGATGTCACCAAAACTAAGAATGTCCCTATTGGAAGATTTTTCCTGTATTCCTGTTCTGATGACAATTCAAAATGTTGGATTTTCTTTTATTTTCACTAAAACTAAAAACTGAGTTGTGCATTCATTATACTTTAATAGTTAATCATGCCAAGATATTTGCAATGAAAATTCCTGTCCTGGTTAACACACAGGGTATATGTCTAGAGGGGGGTGAAGTTATCATTTTGGGTCAACCCTGTAATGTCTATGGGCTGTTTGCCTGCTATGCTTGTGCAGGATATAAATTATTGTAAGGAACACTCGCTCATAACTGTCACCCATCATCCCAGCCAACTAGTTAGTTTGCAACAGGAATCAATTGAAACATGTTCTATACGGGGGTGTAGCTTGTCAAGAAGCTTCTGCGTGGAAAGGGCAGCACCCATTGTTGTCTGTCTTTAAAAGGAGCACACCTGTTTATGGTTTTGTAGCACACAAAAAAAATTGGCAACTACAAGAAAGTTGCTAAATGCCAATTACACAGTTGCATAAGAACAAACTAGTTGGGTCCCAGATATAAACTGGTCCTGTAGGTAATCCCCCAAGCAGAATTAGACAAGGAAAGAATTGGGTGTAGGGAGAAGGCCTGAGGGCTACAAAACAAGATTGCTCTCTTTTTAGGCGTTGACCTGGATGGGTGGATGCTCTACTGACCCAACAACACCCAAAGTCAAGTCATTATGAATGCCTACACAACAGCATATCTTTTGAAAAATGCTGAAACTGCTTATTACTATAAAGCTGTATACAGTAATTGCCCAAGTGGCTAGATTAATCCTCTCACAGCAAACACAGTTTTGACATGGAGAATCTTATTGATAGCACTTTATTAAAGTATACAGTATCTCAAAATAGTGTGTACACCCCTCACATTTTTGCAAATATTTTATTATATATTTTCATGTGACAACACTGAAGAAATTACACTTTGCTACAATGTAAAGTAGTGAGTGTACAACTTGTATAACAGTGTAAATTTGCTGTCCCCTCAAAATAACTCAAGACACAGGCATTAATGTCTAAATCCCTGGCGACAAAAGTGAGTACACCCCTAAGTGAAAATGTCCAAATTGCACCCAATCAGCCCAAATTTCCCTCCCCGGTGTCTTGTGACTCATTAGTGTTGCAAGGTCTCAGGTGTGAATGGGAAGCAGGTGTGTTAAATTTGGTTTTATCGCTCTCACTTTCTCATACTGGTCCCTGGAAATTCAACATGGCACCTCATGGCAAAGAACTCTCTGAGGATCTGAAAAAAAGAATTGTTGTCCTACATAAAGATGGTCTAGGCTATAGGAAGATTGCCAAGACCCTGAAACTGAGCTGCAGCACGGTGGCCAAGACCATACAGCGGTTTAACATGACAGGTTCCACACAGAACAGGCCTCGCCATGGTCGACCAAAGAAGTTGAGTGCACGTTCTCAGCGTGATATTCAGAGGTTGTCTTTGGGAAATAGACGTATGAGTGCTGCCAGCATTGCTGCAGAGGTTAAAGGGGTTGGTGGTCAGCCTGTCAGTGCTCAGACCATATGCCGCACACTGTATCAAATTGGTCTGCATGGCTGTCATCCCAAAAGGAAGCCTCTTCTAAAGATGATGCACAATAAAGCCCGCAAACAGTTTGCTGAAGACTAGCAGACTAAGGACATGGATTACTGGAACCATGTCCTGTAGTCTGAGACCAAGATAAACTTATTTGGTTCAGATGGTGTCAAGCGTGCGTGGCGGCAACCAGGTGAGGATCATAAAGACAAGTGTGTCTTACCTACAGTCAAGCATGGTGGTGGGAGTGTCATGGTCTGGGGCTGCATGAGTGCTGCTGGCACTGGGGAGCTACAGTTCATTGAGAGAACCATGAATGCCAACATGTACTGTGACATACTGAAGCAGAGCATGAATCCCTCCCTTCGGAGACTGGGCCGCATGGCAGTATTCCAACATGGTAATCACCCCAAACACACCTCCAAGACAACCACTGCCTTGCTAAAGAAGATGAGGGTAAAGGTGATGGACTGGCCAAGCAAGTCTCCAGACCCAAACCCTATTGAGCATCTGTGTGGCATCCTCAAACAGAAGGTGGAGAATGGCAAGGTCTCTAACATCCACCAGCTCTGTGATGTCATCATGGAGGAGTGGAAGAGGACTCCAATGGCAAACTGTGAAGCTCTGGTGAACTCCATGCCCAAGAGGGTTAAGGCAGTGGTAGAAAATAGTGGTGAACACACAAAATATTGACGCTTTGGGCCCAATTTGGACATTTCCACCTAGGGGTGTACTCACTTTTGTTGCCAGCGGTTTATACATTAATGGCTGTGTCTTAAGTTATTTTGAGGGGACAGCAAATTTACACTGTTATACAAGCTGTACACTATCTAGTTTACATTGTAGCAAAGTATCATTTCTTCAGTGTTGTCACATGAAAAGATAGAATAAATTATTTACAAAACTGTGAGGGGTGTACTCACTTTTGTGAGATACTGTATATATTTATATTGTGACATTATGCGTGGCGCCACAATGGACGGACGATACTTGTCGTCTGCATGTGATTAGCAGGAGTCCGGGTTTTGCTGGCCACCATGGCAGAGCTGGTTCCGACCCGGACTTTCTGGTCCACTTAAACCCCTCTCCAGCTGCATATAACGACCAGGAAGAGATCTGACAGGAGCTCACCCTGGGACTCAGTAAGCTAGACTGAGGGAGCTAAGAGTATGTGTTTGGTTGCTCTAAAAGACTGCAAAAAGGTAGAGGTATGCTTTTGTTTGTTCGAAGATGTCAGGGACCAGCCCAACATCATATAGAGAGGTATACTGTCTGTAATAGTTTAGCGCCAGACAGCAAGGTTTTGTTTTGATATTTTTGTTTGTTTTAAAAAATTGCAACCTCTTACCACAATAAACCTGGCAACCCGCCAGAACTTTTGAGAAAAATTGGTCTTCCCACTACCTATTTCCCAGGAAAGGTGAACCACAAGAGCTAGTCTCCCACACGTGGTGGAGGATTCGGGCATATTTCCAGCATGGAGGAAATATTAAAAGCCCTGTTGCAAGCCAATGCAGCCCAGCGGGAAACCAATCGCCAGGTTGCAGAGGCCATTGCAGCTCAGTGGGAGGAGTCGCCAGGCTATCCCAGCACAACAACAGGAGTTGAACTGACAGTTTGCAGAGGCCCTGCTGTGCCAGTGGAACGAAAATTGATCCGTGCCAGTTACCATCTGCAGAAGATGACACCTGCGGATTATGTGGAGGCGTACCTTTCCAATTTCAAGAGAGTCGCTGAGCAGGAAGTTTGGCAAAAAGGACAATGGCCGGGACTGCTAGCACCGTTTCTGACAGGTGAGCCCTAAAAGGCCTATTTTGATTTGGAACCCGATAAGGCCCAGGACTATGAGACTCTAAAAATGGAGCTACTCGCACACCTGGGTGTCAGCATGGCAGTCTGGGCTCAACGAGTGCATCAGTGGACCTACCTTGCATCCATGGAGACACTCGTGACTACCAGACAGCGCTGGTTGAGATTGACACCCCTTGCGGCAGAGTGACCCATTCAGTGGGAGTGGTACCTTCCCTGCTTCATGAAGCCCTAGTGGGGAGGGATTTTCCCCATTTTTGGAGGTTGTGGGAAGGCACAGAGAGCCTGGAGGAAAGAGCTCCCCCTGCCGAGGAAGCAAGGGAGTTCTCACCACACCATTTTTGCCAAACAGAAGGAGAGATTGGTGGCAGGACCGAGGAAGAAGGAGACCATTTTCCTTTTCCTGTAATGGCTGGTGAGTTGGAGGAGCCGGAAGATAGCTCCCAGCAGGTGGCTAATGTCCCAGACCATGTCACTGTCCCTGAGGTGGTGAAACACGGAGAGGACGAACTGGAACAGCTAGTGGTTCCCAAACCTTTCTGCCGGATAGTGTTAGATCTGCCCATTGGCATGTAATGGGGGGGGGGGCATCTGGGTATGGAGGAAACCAGGGAGAGAATAACCCAGAGATTCTTCTGGCCTGGGTTGTATGCAAACGTCAAAGAATACTGTGCGTCATGCCCTGAGTGTCAAATGACAGCCCCGTCACCCCATTTTCGTAGTCCCCTTGTCCCACTTCCCATAATTGAAGTGCCATTTGAACGAATTGGCATGGATCTTGTGGAACCAGTAGTAAAATTTGCCCGGGGGGCGCCAGCACATCCTGTTGATCCTGGACTATGCAACCTGCTATCCTGAGACCATATCCTTGCTGAAAACCTCCGCTAAGACTATCACCAAGGAACTGGTCCAGGTGTTTAGTCAGGTGGGGATACCTAAAGAAATCTTGACGGTTCGGAGTACCCCGTTCATGTCCAGAGTGACCAGAGAATTGTGCAAGTTGTACAAAATCTCCTATCTTCGTACCTCTGTTTACCACCTGCAAACTGACGGTCTGATGGAAAGGTTTAACAAGACCCTCAAGGGTATGCTAAAAAGGTGGTGGCTAAAGATGGGCGAAATTGGGATTTTTTGCTGCCATACCTCATGTTTGCCATACGAGAGGTTCCACGGGCGCCTTCGGGTTATTCCCCCTCTGAACTCTTGTATGGTAGATATCCCAGGGGGCTGCTAGATGTCACAAAAGAGACGTGGGAAGGAGAGGCCACCCCATATAGAAGCGTCATAGAGCACGTCTCCTTGATGCAGGATCGGATCGTAGCTGTCCTGCCCCTTGTACGAAAGCATATGGAGCAAGCCCAGGAAGCCCAGAGAAGGGTTTACAATCGGGGTGCCAAAACCCAAACTTTCAACCCCAGAGACAGAGTGCTGGTGCTAGTCTCCACGGTTTAAAGTAAATTCAAGCAAAATGGCAGGGTCCCTTTGAGATTAGGGAAAGAGTAGGGGAAGTAAACCACAAATTTTACCAGCCTGGCCAAAGGAAACTGGAGCAGATTTACCATGTTAATCTCCTAAAACCATGGAAGGACAGGGGGAGTTTGTTGGTAGTGGCCACTCCCCAAAAGGACAGTTTACCCCTAACCCCGGATGTCCCCATAACCGAGTCCTTGTCACTGACGCAACAAAATGACGTTAAGGAATTTGTCAGTAAAAATAGAGACTTTTTCTTTTCCCTAGCTGGACTGACTACTGTGCTACAACATGACATAATCACGGAACCAGGGGTCCGTGTAAATGTAAAACCCTACCGAATACCTGAGGCTAGACTAAAGGCAGTGGGGAGAGATATAAAAACCATGTTGGAGTTAGACATGATAGAGGAGTCCCATAGCACCTGGTTGAGCCCTATAGTACTGGTCCCAAAGCCCGATGACACTATCCGGTTCTGTAACGATTTTAGGAAGCGGGTTGATGAACTTGTGTATAGGTTGGGAGGGGCTCGGTACATAACAACCCTAGACCTAACTAAGGGATACTGGCAGATCCCCTGTCAGGAAAAGACAGCCTTTCTAGGTGTTTCCGCGGTGCTGCGCGCGCCTGTGCACGCTCGTGCGCGCGACACTCCGGAAAAGGCTCCAAGCGGCCCTATTTAACCACTTGCCGACCGCCAACCGCAGGTTGACGGCGACAAAGTGGTGCGATATCGCAAATCGCCGTCATCTGACGGCGGCTGCGAGATCACGCACTGTGAGCGCGCGTGCGCCGCCGGAGGTGCGCCCGCGCGCTCACTGTGTTCGGGGAGGGCCAGGGAGCGCGTGCGGCGGTAATTAGACATGGACCTCCGTTCTGTGAAGGGCTGTGATCACAGCCTTCCTCTACACGGAAGCTGTGATCGCTTCCCTTTCCCTGCTAGGGCAGCCCCCCCCCCACAGTTAGAACACGCCCAGGGAACACAGTTAACCCTTACAGCGCCCCCTGCAAGTTAAGCCCTTCACTGCCAATGGCATTTACACAGTAATCAGTGCATTTTTATAGCACTGATCGCTGTATAAATGCCAATGGTCCCAAAAAAGTGTCAAAATGGTCCGACATGTCCGCCCCAATATCGCAGTACTGCTAAAAATCGCAGATCGCTGCCATTACTAATAAAAAAAATAAAATAAAATAAAAACCCCAAAAATGAATTATCATCCGTAAACGCGGCCACTTTTGCGCAAACCAATCAATAAAGCCGATTGCGATTTTTTTAAATCGCAAATATGAGGAAGAATATAAATCGGCCAAAAACGGTGAAAAAAAATGTTTTTTTATATTTTTTTTTTGGATTTGTATTTTAGCAAAAAGTAAGAAATGTGTTTTTTTTTTGCAAAATTGTCGCTCTTCTTTTGTTTATAGCGGCGATCAGAAATGACGTAGCGATGATAAAATACCACCAAAAGAAAGCTTTGTTTGTGGGAAAAAATGGACGCAAATTTCGTTTGGGTACAACGTTGCACGACCGCGCAATTGTCAGTTAAAGCGACGCAGTGCCGAATCGCAAAAAGGGCTCTGGTCCTAAAGTGGGAAATCCTTCCGGGGCTGAAGTGGTTAAACCAGCAAGACCTAGCAGCCGGTGCTGTCCGTTCTACAGCGTTCTCTGCACCTGTGACCCCCCAGTGACTCCTTCTGAGTGACTTCCTGTTTCTGTGACCCCGGCTACCCCTTTGGACTTGTTGATATCTGCCTGCATCTGACCCCGGTTTGCTTACGACCACCCGCTTGCCTGCTCCCTCTGTACTTCAGCTGCCATGACGCTACCGACCATGCCTGTACCCGACCATCCGTTTGCCTGATCCCGCTGTACCGCACCGCCTGCCAGTTGCCGACCTGGACTGAACCACTACTCTCCCGTCTTGCACGAGCCTCCGTAGACTTCTGTTTATCACCTGAAGATTGTCCAGCCCTCGTGCCCCCCTGAGCTCCAGAGCTCCCTGTCTACACTATCAGGGGTTCTCGAACCAGGGCTGCAAGAGAGGTTGCCCCCGCATAAGCCAGACTCTACCACCAGGTACATGACATCCCGCTAACGAAGTCAACAAAGGAAAAACGGCCTTCTCTACCTAGGGGTCCTTCCAATACAAACTAATGCCATTTGGTCTACATGGGGCCCCTGCGTCCTTTCAGAGGATGATGGACAAGACTTTGAGGCTGCATCGGCCCTATGCAGCGGCCTATCTGGATGTTATCATTCACAGCCCAGATTGGGAATCACATCTGCCCTGGGTGCAGGCAGTGGTAGATTCTGTTAGGGAAAATCCTGCAAAAGAGGACTGTTTTGCAATATTTGCGTGTTCCCACGCACTCACACCAGAAATGGCACCAAACGGCTCTATTAAAGCCCAGCAAACCCTGCAGCAAGTGCTGTCTGATCTACAGCTTGTGACCTGTTTCCTGAGAGACCCGTAGTTCCTGTGACCCAGCCTGCCCCGACTCTGTCTGATCTCTGCCTGCACCGACCCCCGGCTTGCCTACGACCACCCGATTGCCTGATCTCTCTGTACTTCTGCCACCCGTCTGTTAACGAACCTGCTTGGACTTAACCATTCTCTTGCCTGCACCCTTGTACTGCACTGCCAGCCAGTTGCCGAACCTGCCTGCACCCAACTCTTCTCCAGTGTCTGTGGCCACCCAGAACACCGTAACTGCCAACTCCACAATTCCTCTTCAGTCCTTCCGGATTGCTACTTCCTGGCTGCATCTATTGCCCCGCAGGTCATCTCTATCTCCAGCAATCCTACAGACCTTCAGCTGGTGGACATTACCGGAATACCACAGGCATTCTTACCTTCCCGTGCTCCTGTGGCCGCTGTCTCACTCCCAGCGGTCTCTTGAACCAGGGTCATAGGGGAGGCCATCCCCTGCCGTCAGGCTCACTACCTGCTACGTAACAGGGTAGCAGGTTTAACAGCCAACCCGAAGAAGTGTGCCATAGGTCTCGAGGAGGCCAAATACCTTGGGTATGTGATTGGTCGAGGTCTGATTAAGCCCCAAACCAATAAGATTGAGGCCACTCAAAAGTGGCCCCAACCAGTGAAAAAGAAACAGGTTTGGGTCTTCCTGGGGAATACCGGGTATTACCAACACTTCATCCCTGACTTTGCCACCATTGCTGTCCCTCTGACTGATCTGACAAAGGGTAGAGCATCAGGAATGGTTAAGTGGAATCCCGAAGCTGAGAAGGCCTTCCAGAAATTGAAGCCAGCCCTTTGTGTACAGTCGATGCTCGTGATCCCAGACTTCACAAAGGGGTTTGAGGTTCAAACCGATGCCTCTGAGGTGGGATTAGGAGCTGTTCTGTCCCAGATCAGAGACGGGGAGGAGCACCCGGTCGTCTTCTTAAGCAGGAAGGTTAGTAGACATGAAAAGAATTATGCCATTGTGGAGAAGGGGTGCCTGGCTATCAAATTGGCTTTAAAGGCCCTAACATACTACCTGCTGGGAAGGTAATTCAGGCTAGTCACCGATCATACCCCCCTTAAGTGGATGTGTAACAACCGGCAGAAAAATTACCGGGTGACTATTTGGTTCCTGGCCCTACAGCTGTTGTTCTCAGTGCACATCGGGCTGGAAGGCTCCAAAGTAACGCGGATGGTCTTTCCCGGGCCCACTGCATAGTCGGGACAGTTGCTCTGCCTGAAGGGCTTGAGCGGGGGGGGGCGGGGGGATATGTGACTTTATGCGAGGCGCCACAATGGACGGGCGATACTTGTTGCCTCGCATGCGATCATTTTGAGGTGATTAGCAGGAGTCCGACCCGAGTTTTGCCGGCCACCGTGGCAGAGCTGGTTCAGGCTTGGACTTTCTGGTCCACTCAAACCCCTCTCCAGCTACATATAATGACCAGGAAGAGATCTGACAGGAGCTCACCCTGGCACTCAGTGAGCTAGAGCAGCCTTTCTCAACCTTTTCAACATGGAGGAACCCTTAACAAAAAACCTTTGCAGTCTCGGGGAACCCCTGCTAAAACTTACTATATCTACCACTAATGATACATTAGTGGGATGGTCAGTGGGAAGAATGCTTCTTACATTTGTGATCATTGTGAAGAATTACCCCCTTACAGAGAGCTAAAAAGACCAACGGTGTCAGTAGGAACTTATCCGAGAAGCAAAAATTGCTTACTTCTCAAGGAACCCCTAGCAACCTCTGGAGGAACCCTGAGGTTCCATGGAACCATGGTTGAGAAACCCTAGGCTAGACTGAGGGAGCTAAGAGCATGTGTTTGGTTGCTCTAAAAGACTGCAAAATGGTAAAGGCTTGCTTTTGCTTGTTTGTTCGAAGATGTCAGGGACCAGCCCGACATCATATAGAGAGGTATCCTGTCTGTAATAGTTTAGCGCCAGACGGCAAGGTTTTGTTTTGATATTTTTGTTTGTTTTAAAAACCTACAACATGGGGGGCGGAGCCAAGAGCGGCATGTGAGAAGTTGCGTCTCACGGAGCGCTCTGCTATTATCCTGATACAATCCTTCTCCCAGCACAACGCCACCCGTGTGCCGGCTTCCCCGCTGCCCAGAGCACTCAAAGGACCGTCCAGAGTCTGGTTCTAACCCTGCAAGGCATGCCGTCCAAGTGGGGGGGAAAAGAAACTGACATGCAGCCGGATCCCCAGCATGGCGCTGCGGCTCTCTCCCAGCGCGGCCCACGTGGAGCTGAAAAAGGGAAGGATACGGCGAGTAAACCCTCCAAGATACCGAAGGTTTTGGGTAAGGACATGACTTACTATACACAAAAGCGGGTGAGCAAGGCTAGGAGGGATAGCGGGGACGATTTCAATGCCACCCCAGATGTTTTCCATGCAGGGCCTACCCCCAGCCAGACAATGCAGACTCACACAAAGCAGCACTCTATGGAGGAGGAAGAAGAGCATGGGTAGGATGAACAGTCCACTGTAGCTGAGATTCTTTGGGCAGTTCATAAATGTACTGCTTTGGTGGACACTCTGACAGTCCAAATGGGGGGTTTAAAAGAGGAGGTTGGCCTGTTTCGCCAGGATCTCCAAAAAGTAAGAGAAAGAACCATGGCTGCAGAAAGCAGAATTTGTAAATTAGAGGACAAGATGGGCCCCCTTATTAGAGACTCGCAAACTGCCGTCAGAATGATAAAAGCTCCTGAGATACGTGTGGAAGATTTTGAGAACAGAATGAGACGGAATAAAATAAGAATAGTAGTCCTGCTGAGAAAGTAGAGGGCAGAGACCCCACAGAATTCATCGAATGGTGGCTACTGGAAGTGTTTGGTAAAGAGGCCTTCACCTCCTATACTCAGTAGAGAGGGCACACAGAGTGCCGCCGCAGCCTTTCCCTCCTGGGCGTCCACCATGCACAATGCTAGCACGGCTGTTAAATTACAAAGATAAGGAGATTGTCCTCAGGAAAGCAAGAGAACAACGCAATATTCAGCATGAAGGTGTCTGCATATCATTTTATAAGGGTTTTTCGACGCAAGTCCAGCGTAGTAGAGCCCGCTTCAATGATGTCAAAAAGAGGCTCCAGACTACAGGTACCATATGCAATGTTGTTTCCTGCCAAGCTCCGAGTTACTGCCGGGGGTCATAACCACTTCTTTGAATCCGCCATGGATGCCTCAGATTGGCTTGATTCTAATGAAAACATCATGCGTCAAGCTGGAAGGAATGCTGGGGAGGAGGACTGACGTCTCGGATATCCCTGCAGATGATCTCAGAATGCCAGCTTTTGGAATACAATTTTTTTGGGGGGGGCAAGAGTTCCCTAAGCTGCTGGGAGAATACTTGATCCTGTGGTCACATCGAGCTGGATGGAATGCAACAGAAGACATTTCGAGAGTATAGACACCTGCCTTGTGGCATACTGCCCTGGGATTTTCATTTGGAGAGACCTGTTTTCCTCCCTGTTGGTTGAACTGTTTTGTGGGTTACAGGTGGGAAAGGTTGTCTTGCTACATGGAAGTATCTTTCTAAGAACCCTTGTTACGGGCCTGGAAGTTGCCCAGAGGGTTCTGCATACCAGCACTGAAGATGATTCCCCCACCTCATGTAGGCAATTGAAAATGTTGCTGTCTTTTCTTTGCTTGTTGTTCCAGAGTTGCTCCACACTACTTTATTGAACTCCATGGAAGAAATCTATCGAGACTGTCCCACAAGGGAATTACCTCAATGACTCCTTCACCAAGCCACAGGGGGTAATGTTGGTTGATGATAAGCAGAAATACACTCTTTTGCATTGCTGTGCCTTAGTGGCTGAGGTGTTCATATATTATAGATATCTAGATGTCCTGGAACATTAGGGGGCTGCATAACCCTCTGAAGCGGGCTATGATATCTACAGTACTAAGAAAATGTTCTACAGGAAACACATCTTACACCTGAAACATTGCCCTGTCTGGGATACTTCTGGGTTGGTTGGACATTCCACTCCACCCACACCTCCTATTCTAGGGGTGTGAGTGTATTGGTGCACAAAAACCTTGACATTCAAGTCAAGGATAAGCTTATAGACTCAGAGGGACAATATGTGTTATTGAAATGACGAATCTATCTGGTGAGATGTATTAGGGTCCCCCTATTCGTGTTTGGAGACTTTAACTGCCACCTTAAACCTTAGACAAACACCTGGCCAGCCAGCAGGGGGGAATGGTCAGAAGACCGGTCTTAGCCAAATTCATAGAGGAGGTGGGTTGGATAGATCTCTGGCGCGAAAGACACTCCCAGCAGAAACAATTTTCATGCTTCTCAAAATCTCATGGTTCACTATCTAGGATAGACTTATGCATATGTACCCCTGATGCAGTCAATCTTATTCAGAACATTGAATATGCGCAAAGAGGGATCTCAGACCACTCCCCTCTGGTGACCTATATCAATGCAAGACCGCATACATCCATGGCACATGCGCCCTGGAAGCTAAATGCTTTCTGGCTGCATCTTATTCCTTCACATGCCAGTATAGCAAAACAAATTGAGGAATTCTGGAGTATTCATTCCCTGGAAAGGAGGGCATACGAGGCATGGGATGCTTTTAAGGCGGTTTTTACGGGGTATATTTATTGCAGAAATAACAAAAATTAAACAGAACACTAACCAGCAAAGGGAACAAACGGCCCAGCTGGTTAGCCGCTTAGAGGCAGAGTTTATTGGGGATCCCTCAGATGATAGTAGAGAGGCCTGGGTTTCGGCGCAATATGCACTAGACCAGTGGTTCTCAACTCCTGTCCTCGGGACCCACTAACAGGCCAGGTTTGCAGGATAACTAAAATACATCACAGGTGATATCATTTGCTGCTCAGTGTTTGCAGTATCCTAGTCTGCATCTCCCCAAGGTAATACTTAAAATCTGGCCTGTTGGTGGGTCCTGAGGACAGGAGTTGAGAACCACTGCACTAGACCGTATTACGAAATCCACTGCAGAGAGAAAGACACAACAGGGTACACTAGTCAATTCACCTGACCTAGTGATGAGAGAGCTGATGGAATTCTACTCCACTTTGTACCAGTCGCAACAGCAATGCTCCACTGAATCCCTGTACCGTTTCCTTGAAGGGATTGAATTGCCATGTCTATCAGAGGCTGTCCTTCTGCATGCTCCAATTACTCTGAAGGAGCTCCAGATGGCTGCAGGTCTATTTCCAAATTCAAAAGTCCCGGGCGATGATGGAATACCAATGGAGGTTTATAAGAGATATAGTGATAGTATTCTCCCCCATCTACTAAAAGTGTTTAATGAGGCCAAACGACACCACTCTTTGCCAAACTCTATGTCACAAGCCAGCATTGTGCTACAACTAAAACCGGGGAAGGATCCACTGGACCCGGGCTCTTATAGACCCATCTCTCTTCTACAGTCTGATCAGCGGCGGCTGGTGTGTGAGGGGCGCTGGGGCGCCGCCTCCCAGCCGGCAAAAGAAGAAAAAAAAAAGTCAACCCGCCCCCCTGCAGGTGGCGCCGGTGCATTGACTTTCTTTTTTTTTTTTTCGGCTCCTTGGCTGTCACATAGGGTGATTGGATACGGAGCCGGGGGCGGGTCACTGTGGCAGCGGAGGTGACTTCCGCTCCCACAGAGACCATGACCGCCCGGGGACCGACAAGGGGGGACAGCCGCTCTCCGTGTGCCGAACTCTGCAGACCCAGCGCGCTCTCCGCATGCCGAACCTCTGCAACACTCCTGCCTGCTGGATGGGGTAAGTTCGGGGGGGGGGGACGACGACTCTGCAATGTACCCCACCTGTGTCACTGGCTGCAAACTGCCCCCACCTGTGTCACTGCCTGCAAACTGCCCCCACCTGTGTCACTGCCTGCAAACTGCCCCTCCTGTGTCACTGGCTGCAAACTGCCCCTCCTGTGTCACTGCCTGCAAACTGCCCCCCCTGTGTCACTGGCTGCAAACTGCCCCCACCTGTGTCACTGGCTGTAAACTGCCCCTCCTGTGTCACTACCTGCAAACTGCCCCTCCTGTGTCACTGGCTGCAAACTGCCCCTCCTGTGTCACTGGCTGAAAACTGCCCCTCCTGTGTCACTGGCTGCAAACTGCCCCTCCTGTGTCACTGGCTGCAAACTGCCCCTCCTGTGTCACTGGCTTAAAAAAATCGCAATCGGCGTTTATTGATTGGTTTGCGCAAAAGTGGTCGCGTTTACGGATGATGAGAATTCATTTTTGGGGTTTTTATTTATTTATTATTTTTACTAGTAATGGCGGCGATCTGCGATTTTTAGCGGTACTGCGATATTTCAGCGGACATGTCGGACCATTTTGACACTTTTTTGGGACCATTGGCATTTATACAGCGATCAGTGCTATAAAAATGCACTGATTACTGTGTAAATGCCATTGGCAGTGAAGGGGTTAACCTGCAGGGGGCGCTCTAAGGGTTAACTATGTTCCCTGGGCGTGTTCTAACTGTGGGGGGACTGTCCTATCTGGGTAAGGGAAGTGGTCACAGCCTCCATGTACAGGAAGGCTGGGATCACAGCCCTTCCCCTTCACAGAACGGAGGTCCGTGTTTACATACACGGACCTCCGTTCCTTCACTCCGGGGGGGCCATCGCGGGTAGCCGGCGGCAATCGAAGCCGCCGCACCCGCTCCCTGGCCCTCCCCGAACTCAGTGGGCGTGCTCACAGTGCGCGTTATCGCAGCCGCCGTCGTATGACGGCGATTTGCGATAACGAACCACCTTGTCGCCGTCAACCTGCGGTTGGCGGTCGGCAAGTGGTTAATATCCGTAGATTACACCTAAACCTGCAGTCCTAATTGGATAACCCCGGGGACAGGGCCCTATTGTCACTAGATGCACACAAAGCATTTGACGGTATAGAATGGGCGACCATGAAGAGATTTGGGTTTGGGGCAGGTGTTCCTGTCTTGGACCAAATTGCTATACACTGCCCCTTGGGCCTCCATAAGAGTCCCCTAGTTTTCCCCTGTATAGGGGCACACGGCAGGGATGCCCACTGTCTCCCCTGTTATTCACTATAGCCATTGAGCCACTAGCGCTTGAACGCCTCTATCTGAGGATTACAATACAGGGATAGACAGGACAAGAGTATGATGCATGCAGATGATACTATGCTCATGCTGGGAGACACCCGGACGTCTCTGCAGTCCGCTATGGAGGATATAAATGAATTTGAGAGGTTCTCAGGCCTTCTCATTAATTGGTCAAAATCATCCCTCATGCCTATAGACAAGGATATAGACACTACCTCCCTGGCACATCAGGATATCCCTATAACACATAAATTTAAATATCTCGGAATTCTGGTAACACCGAACCCACTAGATTATATACGCTTGAACCTAACCCCACTGCTCACCCGCATGAGAGACAGGATTAAAGTCTGGTCTCTATTAAAGATGTCGGTAGTAGGTCGTGTCAATCTAATAAAAATGATTCTCATGCCACAGCTTTTATGTGTATTACACAACACCCCCATGGTTATACCCATGGTTATACCCCTTAAAGTATTTTGGGTAATTAACTCTATTTTTTGCACACTCATATGGCATAATAAACCACAACAAATTAAACTTCAGCAATTACAACATCCGAAAGAAAGAGGGGGGTTGGCACTTCCTAACCCATGGGTTTACTATCTAGCGGCCCAGTTGCAGCACATTACCAGGGGAATACCACACCCCACTAAGAAACTGGAGGCTTCAGACTATATAATATATCATGAGCAAGGGGAAAAGAACATTGCTATGGGGCTTGAGGCTTTAAAATTTAGTAAATCAAATAAACTTTTCCCTACGTATACGCTAATACAAAATGTTTGGAACAAAGCTAGGCAGCTGCAGGAGGTAATAGGGTTCACAAAGTTCAGCCCAATCTGGGAGAATGGACACTACCCTGAGCTCAGCAAATTGCAGTATGGAGCCAAATGGCATAAATACGGTATAGCTTTGATGTCGCAAATCTTTGAGAATGGGGAAATCTACCCCTTTCAGGTCCTGCAGGCTAAATTTCAACTTCCACAATCTATGTACTTCTATTACATGTAATTACGTCACGCTGTTAAGGCACAATCTAGGTCAGCGACCTGGTTGCAATCCTCAACGCCCATTTTTAATTATATGTCAGAAGTAGAGGTATACAAGGGATTTATATCCAGAAGCTACTATATAATGCTAACCATTTTCCTGAAGGACTTTCCTTTGAAGGCCCAGGCTCACTGGGAATGGAATGTGGGAGCTTTTGAGGTGGAGCAGTGGGAGGTGGCCCGTACAGATGTGTTCCCTAAATGCGGCTCAAAGATTATCCCAAATCTACATTTTGCATCGTGTCCACTTTACGCCAGCTAGACTATACAAAATGGGGGTGAGGTCTGACCCTATATGCCCAAGATGCAATAGAGATCATGGGGACTTGATCCATCTGTTATGGAGATGTCCTAAACTTGATCTATACTGGACTAGGATCCTAGATAAACAAGCGGTGTTTCAGGTCAATGTTGACCAGGATCCGAAGCTTTGCCTCTTGAGTATAGTGGATGACCTACAGGTGGAAGAGGTGAATAAAAAAGCCATAGCTCGAGCACTGTTTTAGGCCAGGAAACCGTTGCTTAGACACTAGAACTATGTTAACCCTCCTATATGGAAAGAATGGGTAGAAATGATGGGTGACACAATTCGCCTAGAAAAATAGGAATCCACTGTCTCAGTGGAAAAGTTCCACTGAGAACCTAAATGGCTGTAGGGCCAGGAACCACCTAGTCACCCGGCTATTTTTCTCCCAGTTGTTACACATCCACCTGAATGACCTTCCCAGCAGATAGTATTTTAGGTCCTCTAAGGCCCACTTGATAGCCAGGCACTCCTTCTCCACAATGGCATATTTCCTTTCATGCCTATTAAGCTTCCTGCTTAACTAGACAACCGGGTGCTCCTCACCGTCTCTGATCTGGGACAGAACAGCACCTAGTCCGACCTCAGAGGCGTTGGTTTGAACCACAAACTCCTTTGCGAAGTCTGGGGTCACGAGCACCGGCTGTACACAAAGGGCTTGCTTCAACTTCTGGAATGCCTTCTCGGCTCTTGGATTCCACTTAACCATTCCTGACCCTCTACCCTTTGTCATATCGGTCAGAGGGACGGCAATGGTGGCAAAGTCGGGGATGAAGCGTTGGTAATACCCGGTAATCCCCAGGAAGGCACGAACCTGTTTCTTGTTCACCGGTTGGGGCCACTTTTGAATGGCCTCGATCTTATTGATCTGGGGCTTAATCAGACCCGGACCAATAACATACCCAAGGTATTTGGACTCCTCTAGACTTATGACAAGGGGACGAGTACTGCGCTTAGGATTTGTATATATGTAAGCCTGCTGCCGCCCAGAAAAAAACTTTTCTCCCTAAAAGGGGTAAGAGTGGGTAAAACTATAGAAAGCTAGGCCTGGCGCTGCTTATATGCCTGTATATTTATATATAGTGATGGTCTCTCTATGGAGTATACTGCTGCCCCCTGATGGTATCAAGAGGTAATGTGTGTAGTGCACAGACCAGAGTGAATGCCTAAATAGGTGAAATTAATTCATGTCTCAACCTCAACAATGTGCCTGATTTACATAAAGTGCTTGTGCAAAATTGATTATTAATATCCATATACATATAATAATCTAAAAACAATGTGACTCAATGTAAAATGTGTGAACATATCTCATGTGCAATCATCTCATAAACAACCATTAATAATAATACGTGTTCATATAATAAACAGTACAATCCAAACAAAAGTCCTGGAAGTGCACAGTGCAAAAGAAATAGGTGAGTACTATTTGTGCAGCAACAGTATTTTCCAGTTTATAAAACAAACTTATGGCCTGGTCTTGTAGTAGCCAGTGTGCAACAGATCTTCAGGTGCTTTGACAGGTGCAGGTCACATGTGCTCCCCTATGGATACCCCACTTACCGAACGGCGTCACCCCTGCAGGGGTATAACACATGGACGCCTGTTTAGTGGTGCCTGTGGTCTCCTACGTGTCCAGATGTTAGTGGCTCCATGATCCTCAGCCGTTGGTATTAATATCCAGATGCAGAAGGGAAGATATAAAAGATGCCCATAGCGTTATCCTTTTTAAAAGCTATTTTTCTTTATTTATCCAAATGGTTAAAAGCAGTTCATACATAAAAATTCAATAGTCACTTTAGGGTTTCTATATGGGAATGGCCTGCCGTGGCTTTAACAAAGACCTGCACGCTTCCTGGAGGTGCGGCGTGCGTTCCACGACCAATATTCTGAAACCGGAAGTGACGTATCACGTGAGTCTGGCTCCCACTTACGCGTTTCGTCATCTACGACTTCCCATATAGAAATCCTAAAGTGGAATTAAAGGGGAACCCCGTGCCAATTTTGTTTTTTAAAATTACGTGGGGTCTACCCCCCCAAGATTCTGATAAGTGGGGATGGTGCCCTTCACCCCATCAACATGGGGACAAGGTGCTTTGAGGGGGAGGGGGTATTTGCCTGCTGAATTCACCTGGTGGTGTACTGCTAGCAGATTGGCTGCAAGTACTAGTTGTGGCACGCATTGCTACATTCCTCTCAGTGCAGGTTTTGAAGAGGACTGCAGATATAGTAGGGGTTGAGATCCCAGATGAGAAGCAAGGAGAAGTCCGCCTTGTTTTCTGGTGTGGATTTTTCAGGTACTCTTGCCAACGGACTGCATGGCTGGTCATCATATGTCTTGTCAAGACAGTAGTACCCAAGCAGCAGGAGTCCTGGCCGCGCTTGACCCGCTTCAGACATAGATTGCAAATGGCAACGGTGCGATCTACTGCACATGTGTTGAAAAATGCCCACACCAAAGAAATTTTGGAGCTCTGTGGTTTGATGCAATTGGGTAGCTGCCCTTAAGCTGGCCCCTGGAGAACATCCTGCCTTGTTGGAGTTGGGCCTTCTCCTCCTCACTTTCCTCCTCTCTTCTCTCAGGCACCCAAATACAGTCTGTGTCCTCATCATCCCCTCCCTTCTCGTCACTGGAGCAAACTTGGCAGTATGCTGCAGCTGGGGGAACATGACTGCTAGTTTCTTGTCCTTTTGCGGCACCCCCTGTCTCTAGGCTCACGCTACTCCCTTCCTCAACCTCGGAACCAACATCGGAGCCTTCAAACTGCTGCGCATCCTCCATCAGCAGATAACCAACACTATGGTTGAACAACTCAGGTGACTCCTCCGTGCATGATGGTGGGGCTACAGAAGGAGTAACTGAGGCAAATTTGTATGAGCCTGGGTGACAGAGGATGAGGACGGCTTTGTTATCCACTCCACCAACTCTTCTGCATGTTGTGGCTCAATAGCACATCCAACAGCAGAAAAAAAAGGACAAGTGTGACCCGCCTGCAGAGAATGCACCACGTTCGCCACCACCACCACTTTTCACTGAAGACACAGAGGCTGCTTGCCCTCATTTAGTGGCCTGGGAGTGTCTGCCTCTCCTTTGTAGCCTTCTTGACATGATGGGTATTTTTTTATATACCGAACACCCCTGAATGCACTAATATATAGTGTACACTCAATACGCTGTGTGTATATATGTATACACTAGTCTGTATATATTTTAAGACACCGCGTTAAGTAGTGTGCTATATACCGTACACCCCCGAATGCACTGATATATAGTGTACACTCAATACGCTGTGTGTATATCTGGATACACTAGACTGTATATATTTTAAGAAAACACGTCAAGTAGTGTACATTATACCATACACCCCCAAATGCACCGATATATAGTGTACACTCAATACGCTGCGTGTATATGTGGATACACTAGACTGTATATATTTTAAGACACCATGTCAAGTAGTGTGCTATATACCGTACACCCCCGAATGCACCGATATATAGTGTACACTCAATATGCTATGTGTGTATATATATATTGTAAGGGAGTTAGCTCGGCAGCTGGTGTGTTTGACCCCCTGGAAGGGTACACTACACAATTTAGGAACAGCGAGACAGCAGTTTCAGATGAAAACAAAAAGGTAGCTTATTCTCACTAGATACAATGAGGAAAACAGCAAAACAAAAACAAACAACAAAATAAATCATAGGCCACTTGTCCACTGACTACACAATAGGTTTCCCTGTTTGTCAGCTGGGTACAGCCTACCGCTGTACCTAGCTCCTATCTCTCACTGAACAGTCAGCCACACAGGCTTCTTACCAGACAAGCTGTTACACTCCCCAGTCTGTTGACCTGACACAGAACCTGGTTCCAGGGTGGAGCACTCACCTATGCTTGCTGGGAGTTTATGTAGAGGTCTTAATGAGCCAGCTCAACCCAGCTGGACTCATTACCTCTACCCCTGCAAGACTCAGCACTCCCTCTAGTAGTATAAGTCTGTATACGCTTTGAATCTTGGGCAGATGTACCTGCCTTCCTGCATGCAACCAGGCGTCTTTACCTGCCGGCTGTCATAATATATATATATATATAATTATATCAGGCTGTATATATTTTAATACACCAGGTCAGGTGTACTATATACCGTACGTACACCCCGAATGCACCGATATATAGTGTACACTCAATACGCTGTGTGTATATATATATATATATATATATATATATATATACTAGACTGTATATACACTGCCTAAACGGATGCTATTCACTATATACACTGAATTAGCTGTATATGGTCTACTACACTAAAGGCATTGTATATATAAATATATATATATATATATATATATATATATATATATATATTCTTGCATTGCCTGACTGTATACCGGTGTATGTATATAGTATATATTTCCCTATACTAACCTGCCTGCACTAACTGATAGATATAAAGATAGATTGTAGATCTCCCTATCTATCTATCTATCTATCTATCTATCTATCTATCTATCTATCTATCTATCTATCTATCTATCTATCTATCTAACTAGTTAGCTATCTTTTTTTTTCTTTTTTTTACACTTTCCGAAAGCTATCTAGCTAAACTGCCTGCAATCCGGAACCTAAGCTCTCTCTCTATCACCGCCGCCAACACACAACATAGAACCGCTGTACAAGTGCCTTTATATAGTGTGGAGTGTGGATTGAGGCTGCTGTGCAGTGATTGGCTAAAGGCACCCTGCCTTTAGCCAATAAAAGCTCTCACAGATTGGCCAAAGCATGCAGGTCGCCATTGGAATGCATTATAGTGCATTTCCCTAATCTCAAAAGGACCCTGCCACTTTGCCAGGAATTTACATTCAGGGGACTAGTACCAGCACTCTGTCTGCGGGGTTGAAAGTAAACCCTTCTCTGGGCTTCCTGGGCTTGCTCCATATGCTCTTGTACCAGGGGCAGGACAGCTGCAATTCAATCCTGCATCAAGGAGACGTGCTCTATGACGCTTCTATATGGGGTGGCCTCTCCTTCCCACGTCTCCTTTGTGACATATAGCAGCCCCCTGGAATGTCTACCATACAAGCGTTTAAAGGGGGAACACCCCGTAGATGCCTGCAGAACCTCTCGTATGGCAAACATGAGGTACGGCAGCAAAAAAATCCCAATAGAACCACCCTTTTTAGCATACTCTTGAGGGTCTTGTTAAACCTTTCCACCAGACCGTCAGTTTGGGATGGTAAACAGAGGTACGGAGATGGCAGATTTTGTACAACTTGCACAAATCTCTGGTCACTCTGGACATGAACGGGGTACCCTGATTCGTCAATATTTCTTTAGGGATCCCCACCCGACTAAACACCTGGACCAGTTCCTTGGCCATAGTCTTAGCGGAGGTGTTCCGCAAGGGTATGGCCTCAGGATAGCAGGTCGCATAGTCCAGGATCCCCAGGATGTGCTGGTGTCCCCGGGCAGATTTTACTACTGGTCCCACGAGATCCATGCCAATTCGCTTAAATGGCACTTCAATTATGGGAAGAGGGACAAAGGGGCTACGAAAATGGGGTGACGGGGCCATCATTTCACACCCTGGGCATGATTCACAGTATTCTTTGACGTCTGCATACAACCCAGGCCAGAAGAATCTCGGGGTTATTCTCTTCCTGGTTTTCACCACACTCAGATGTCACCCCATTACATGCCAATGGGCCAGATCTACCACCATCTTGAGGAAGGGTTTGGGAACCACCAGCTGTTCCTCTTCTTTCCCGTGTTTCACCACCTGATACAACAAATTATTTTAAAGAGCCATGTAGGGAAAAGACACCCCCCCCAAATTAGGGTCCACAGATTCCCCGACCATCACCTTCACATTTACTCTGGCTCTGAGGAGAGTGACATCCCGTAGGTGTTCTGTACAGAAGTCCTTTCTCCGGATCTCTAAGTCAGGGACTACATTTGGTTCACTCTCACCGCCAGGGACAGAGACATGGTCTGGGTCATTAGCCCCCCGCTGTGAAATATCTTCCAGCTCCTCTGGCTCCCCAGCCATTACAGGAAAAGTAAGAGAGTCTCCTCCCTCCTTGATCCTGCCACCAGTCTCCCCTTCCATTTGGCAAAACGGGTCTGGTGAGAGGTCCCATGCTTCCGCAGCAGGGGGAGCTCTGTCATCAAAACTCTCCGGTTGCCTTCCCATAACTTCAAAAAATGGGGAAAATCCCTCCCCACGAGGGCGTCATAAAGCAGTGAAGGTACCACCCCCACTGAATGAGTCACACTACCGCAAGGGGTGTCAATCTCAACCACCACTGTCTGGTAGTCACGAGTGTCCCCAAGGATGCACATGACTCTGACAGTGCTAGGGTGTAACCTTGCAGGTTCTACACAATTGCTTTTTTTACCAATGATACCAGACTACCCGAGTCAAGCAGTGTAGTGACTGGTCTCCCATCAACAAAAATCACACACATTTGCTTCTCAATGCAACAATTGCTGCCAATTGCCCCCTGAATGATGAACCCATGCAATGCGATTATACTTATGTGAATAGACGCCTTTCTCTTTTTGCATTTTTATAGCACTGATCGCTGTATAAATGCCATTGGTCCCAAAAAGGTGTTAAAATGGTCCGACAGGTCCTCTGCAATATCGCAGTACCGCTAAAAATCGCAGATTGCCGCCATAACTAGCAAAAAATTACAAAAAAATAAAAGCCCCAGAAATGAATTCTCATCATTCGTAAAGGTGGCAACTTTTGCGCAAACCAATCAATGAACGCTGATTGCAATTTTTTTTACCAAAAATATGAGGAAGAATATAAATTGGCCAAAACCGATGAAAAAAAATGTTTTTTTATATATTTTTTTGGATTTGTATTTTAGCAAAAAGTAAGAAAAACTGTTTTTTTTTTTTGCAAAATTGTGGCTCTTTTTTTGTTTATAGCGGTGATCAGAAATGACACAGAGGTGGTCAAATACCACCAAAAGAAAGCTCTATTTGTGGGGAAAAAAAGGGACGTAGATTTCGTTTGGGTACAACATTGCACGACCGCGCAATTGTCAGTTAAAGCGACACAGTGCCGAATCACAAAAAGTGCTCTGGTCCTAAAGTGGGAAATCCTTCCGGGGGTGAAGTCATTAAGGTATGTCAGGAAAATATTACATATGGCCACAATACCAGTTTGCAAAGGTGGAGGAATACATCGCCTCTAATGCTGGATGGCCCCCGTGTTGATGCTGCTGCAATACAGAATGTAAAATTATTAATTTATTTTTTTACATTTTAGAATGGGGTGCCTTAAGATTGTGCATGATTTTTTTTTTCTCAAAAAGAAGCTTTATTAAGCAACAAAAGGAAAAACAAAACATATACAGAGGGTATATGTTTTGCTTGCGTTTATCTAGCAAGGTTGCTTCGGGTAAAACCAAGGAAGCTTAGACTTCTGTAGTGTATCAATGCTATACTAAACAGAAAATCTGCACATACAACTATAGGATATACAATACAACACAACTCATAGCTTACAAAATATGTCTACAATATGCACAATGCCAATTATCCTTTCTAGCAAAAATATAAGCATGTACAATATGCACGCATTAGGTAAACTAAACTGATACTCAACTTAAGGTTTAAGATGTAATGTCCTTCTCGATCCCTTGCTCTGTCCAACTCAAAATGGCTGCAAATATCGCCAGCTTCTAGCAACCATGTGTTGCTCCTCCGTCTTCTCAAACACAACTCCTTGTCCGAACATATGTGCCTGTCACGATCCTGGTGGTGGAGTCTGACTTATGCAGGGAGCAACCTCTCTTATGACACTGATTCCGGAACACCTGGTAGTGTAGACAGGGAGCTCCAGAGTGCAGGGAGGCACGAGGGCTTGGTTGCATCACTGGTGCAAGCGTGGAGGGTTCCTCCGGGCTCGTGCGTGGGTTGTAGCGTAGTGGTTCAGTCCGGGTTGGCAACAGGCGGGCAGCGTGGTACAGATGGGGCAGGCAAGAGAGTAGTCGGGTGCAAGCAGGGTCGTCAACTGGCGGCCAGCGCGGTGGACAGGGATGAGACAGAAGAGTGGTGGAAGGCAAGCCGGGTCGGTGCAGGCAGAAGACAAGCAGAAACGGGGAGCAACCCAGGGTCACAGGAACAGGAATCTCAGGTAAACTCAAGGCTGGGGACACAGGTAACGCTGTAGAACGGACAGCACCGGCCACTGGGTGTCACAGGCTCAAATAGAGCCGCTTGGCGCCGTTTCCGGAAACAACAATCTTTGCCTTACGAGATGTTTCCTGATATTGCCCCCCACCAAAGGGCAGCCTCCGGATGCCCAGACGGCCATCTTCTCTGGGTGGTTCCTCTTGAAGATCCTGATCAGTTCCTCTGCATGAATGTTACTGTCCGGTTCCCATGAACTCTCCTCAGGGCCATAACCCTTCCACTTGACCAGGTATTGGATGCGGTTACCCCTCTTTCTACAGTCCAAGATAGATTCAACCTCGTATTCCCCCTCCCCATTAACTAAGATTGGCTCCGTTGGATTAGTCTTTCTACCTGGAAAGGGATCCATGGTTGCAGGTTTCAGCAGAGTCACATGGAACACAGGGTGGATTTGCAATGACTGCTGCAGCTCTAGTTCGTAGGCCACCCTCTTCATTTTCCTTTTGACTGGAAAAGGACCAATAAATCTGGGGCCCAGTTTCTTGGAAGGGCAAGCTAATTTCAAGTTCGCTGTTGCCAGCCAGACCCATTCACCGTGTTCCAAGTTTAGTTCACCACGCCTCCTCTTGTCATAAACCTCTTTGTTGTATTCCTGTGTTCTTGACATGGTTTCCTGTAGTCGTTTGCAATTTTCTTTAACCGCTTAACAACCGCCCCATAGACAAAAGACGTCTACAGGGCGGTTGCTTAATTCTGGGAGGACGTCTATTGACGTCCTCCCAGAATCGCGGTTCCCGCGCGCCCCCTGAGGCGCGCACACGGGAACATCCGTGACCGTCGGGTCCGGGGGACCCGACTGATCACGGATCGGGGTGAATGGCCGCTGTGTGCGGCCTTTCACCACGTGATTGCGCCGTCAAATGACGGCGTGATCACATGTAAACAAGCCGGCGGAAGCGCCGGCTTGTCTCTCCTCTCCGCACCGATCGGTGCAGTGTGAGAGGAGAGAGGGGGGAGAGAGGACACGCTGCAGCGCTGTGGGCGATGTGTAATGCCCACAGCGCTGCCAGGTCACAAAATACTCCCCCCCACCATCTATTTAGCACCCACCCACCACCCCCCAGCCACCCACCACCCACCCAGCCACCATCAGCCACCCACCACCCACCCAGCCATCCACCCCCCACCCATCCTC
>BLSH010277349.1:1963963-1983180 GCA_018402905.1 Glandirana rugosa
AATAACTCGACTTAAACCGGACATCCCTGGTAATATCCATTTTGGTAATCTTTTCATCCTGTGTATCCCCCAGTAAATGATATCGTGGTAAGACGGAAGCGTGTTTAAAATTGCGCGTCTTAGTGTTTAAACGCGATTAATCGTACTTTTACCTTAAGTGATTTCGGGACTCCCTTTTTTATGAGGGTCTTACTTTAAGTGATATCGCGGGTCTGTTGTCACTGACTGGTTTTTAGATCAGCAACCATCTTCGTTCCCTGAACGTGTACCTTTATTACAAATATTCGGCTCTTTTCAGACTTTCAATGATATTTCAGGTTATACATCACCTTTTTAAACAATTTAAAAGCAGATCATCATTAAAGAAGATATTACATTTTTAGGAATCATTTAGGTGATCATATCATGCCCTAAACATTATTTCCATGTGCAAGTCCCTTGCTTCTACCAACGACTAGATTTTTGGTCAGTCACTGTTGTCTGGGCGCTATAGTGAATTTCATTCTGGGAGTATTTTTTCCCTCAGGGCTTTAGTGAATTCCATTTTCATGCTAATTAGCGCAAATTTGTGATTCTGCGCGTTAAAATTTGTGCGAAGGCAGAATGGTGCTATAGTAAATGACCCCCTATGTGTCCTACTTTTCTAATGGTTTTACCTATAATGGTCCCTACAGGCCAAATTCAGCTCAATAAACATAATAATTGATTTTTACATTTTCTTTAAGTCTGCTTTGTCCGTTTAATGCCTCAAAGTCCCTTCTTTTTGGAAGATTTCCTTGTTTTTTTGTCTCTAATTGGGTTGTTGGCATAATTTCAGCTTATGCACCACACCCCCCTTTCTAAGGTGCTCAATTCTGTCCATTTCACAAGCCCAATCCGCCAACGAAGGGATCACAGATCGACGTCAATATCTAGCGATAATAGAGTGAGCCGCCATCAGGAAATGACGTATCAAGCTCTTCTTTATTTGTTTATAAGAGCCTGGCAACATGGATAATATAGTTATACGAGGTTCGTTTGGATATTTGTCTCCAACTAATTTGTCGTATAGATATAGAATTTTATTCCAGAATGGGGTAATCCGCGGGTATGTTCCCCAAATGTGTGTCAGTGCCCGGAGCCTGTAGGCACCTTCAACACGTGCCTGGCACTGATGGATCAATCTTATTAAGAATAGTAGGGCAGCGATACCACCTAGACACAATTCAGTAATTTTGTTTGTGGGCATGGGATGAGATAGATAGCTTAAAGGACAGCACCAGTGTTTTGCCCCAATCCATATCATTTGGGGATGCGTTCATCTCCTGTTCCCATTTTGAGATAAATGGGGGTGGGTCTGGGTGAGAGATCGAAATCAACATCTGATATATTTGGGATAGCGAGTGCTCCGGTCTGTCAGACTGGGATAACAGTGATTCGAAGGCTGTCTGTGGTCTATTCAGTTCGTCAATGCGTGGCAGTTTGTTTAGAAAGTGTGTCAGTTGAGTATGTTCAAGCCAGGCCCCAGAAGGATTATGGCATGTGGATAGTATGTCAGATAAGAGAAGGATTTTACCATTTCGGGTTGTATGGTGCAATAGAGGGGTATCAGATTTTTGCCACAACAGAAATTTTGAGTTATTATACGTCAGAGAAAACGGTGCGAGTCCAAACAGCGGGGTCAAAAGGCTAGGTCTGGAGGACAGTAAGCCTTTGGCCAGGTATTGGTCCCAGATTCTAAGCGTAGTGGAAGTCATAAGGGGCAATAGGTCAATAGAGGGTCTATGCAATGGATCTGTCCATAGTAGTGAAGTTAGGTCAGAAGAAATCAAGTTGTTTTCCAGTAAAGTCCACAACTTAGTGGAGGTGTGTATTTTTTTTTAAGTGAACTTATCCTTCAAGGTATGTCAGAAAAACAAAAACAAATTATGACCACTAGATGGAGCTGATGATTCTAGGAAATAAACATATTAATGCCTGGCCAAATGCTTTTGATATTTTTTAAGTCCAGTCATGACTATTTCTCTTGAAGATAGCGTTTTACAAAATGCCCTACTGCACTTGGCTTAAATGAATACACAGATGTCTAAGCATATAGAATGGTTATACTATTAAACTGTCACCAAAATAATTTTTCATTTTTAAAGTACACTGCTTGACATAGAATTTATATTTCCAGAACCAAGAAATATTGATATTCATACACATATGCAATTAAATTATCTGTGGAAAAACATGTTGGCATCTCTGTGAACAGCTCTTGCAGCCTTTAGGCCACTTTTAATAGCTGTGTCAATCCAACCATGGGGAGCTGATGTGTGTTCCCCAGCAAAATACATTCTGCCTTCAGGTTGAGACAGGTACTCAAACAAGTAACTATACTGATATGGGATGAAATGGGCGAATGCACCCATGGAATATGGATCCAGGCTCCACCTCTTCACCACAGTCTTAGGACAAAGGCTTCGGAGCTCCTTCTCTGATCTCAAGTGGATGGCAGCCAAGTCTTCAAAAACAATGTCAATGCACTCTTCATCACTGAGGGATAGGAAGAACGATGACTCGTCTGACAAAGTGTATGATGCAAGGAGGACCCCTCTTCCTCCGGTGAAGTTGTGGCTTGGGTAATAGATATAACGCGATGGGCGATCGGTGATACTTCTCCCACCAACTATACCATCCTTTTCCCAGAAACTCTCAGTGCAGCCCAGTAAAATTTTTGTGGCACTTGCATAGTGGATGTTACCTAATGCAAAATCCTTCTCATTGCTCAGAGGAGGACTGAACCTAATACGTTTGGTTGCCTTTGCGGTGGATGTTATGATGACATAGTCTGCAATTATGCTGGTGGGAAGGGTGGTTCTATCTTTACGGTAGTAGACAATCACTGATTTTTCATTCCTCATGACTTTAACTACAGTGGATTTCAATCTGATCACATTTCCCAAATGTTTGGCCAAGGCCAAGGGCAATTGATCGAAGCCTCCAGTGATCTCATCTAACCTGGTGAAAGAGAATATTTTTTAAAATTAGGCCATACTTATCTATATTAATTTCTATAAGTCATTAAATATATTAATTTATCCATCTAACCTTTTACCACCCACATACCGCATATTGTGGCGCCAAAGAGGGTGGTCTTTAATGCCCACAAGCTGTAGGTTTGCATCAACGGGCAGCTGAGGTTTCTGTACTGAAAAACCACTCCCTGAGCACACCGAGCATGATGACCGAGCTGACAAAGACAAGCCCTGGTCTATAGTAATAATGGCGCTGGAGAGACTGGCTCCCCTTCATGTTACCACTGTGATGTTTCTTTTTTTCTTTTTCATGAAAGGACTTCAAAAATTTTTTTTTTTTTTTTAAATTAACACTTTTTTTGTAATGATAAGGAGTATGTACCCTTCACTCATTCATATGGGGGGGGTATCTTGGTGATACCTCATTATTAAAGGGGGCTTCCCAGATAAGTTTAACCCCCCCCCCCCGCAGACCCCACAACCACTAGGCTGGGGTAAGAGGCCCTTGTCCTCATCAGCATCAGGCCATGGGGCCATAATGCTAGCTAGGTACCCCTGTATGTTGAGGGCATGTGGCCTGGTATGGTTCAGTGAGGGGGAAAAGGGTTCGCATGCTCTTTGTCCCTTTCATGGCCAGCAAGGCTGCATGCTCAGATAAGGGTCTGGTGTGGATTTTTTTGAGGGGGCCTTATGTTTTTGTTTTTTGCATGGGATTCCCCTGTAAAATTTGTGCTTTTGGTGGGGTCTCCCTTAATATTCATGCCAGACCCCCACCTATATTAAGGTCTGATATAGATGTTAATTGACCCCCAACACAAAAAAAGTTGTAAAGTGTAGCTTTGTTCAAAACTTTTTTTGGAAAATGTAAGGAAGAGTTAGAACCCCTGTCATTTTTTTATTGAAAAGAAAGTAATGGAAAATCCTACATTTCTAGTAACAAGCGGAAAGATCTCCTCTCACTTTCTGTAGCATCTCCATGTGAGGAAATGAAGGGAAATCTCCCTAATGGAACACAAACAGCAAAAAATAAACTGACAGTAGCGTTAACCTTTTCCTACCCTATCTAAAACTAAAAAGAAAAGTTATGACTTTATGTATGACTATACATAAAGTATAGTCAGAAGTTTTTTTTTATCTTAAAGCATACTATGCATTAAGATAAAAAGCCTTCTGTGTGTAGCAGCCCCTCAGAGCCCCTAATGAGCCTCTGAAACTCTTGAGGCCGTCCAAGATTGGCTGAGACACAGCAGCGGCGCCATTGGCTCCCGCTGCTGTCAATCAAAGTCAGTCATCCAATCAGGAGTGAGAGGGGGCAGGGCCGAGCCACAGCTCCTTGTCTGAATAGACACAGGGAGCTGTGACTCGGCTCGGGTGCCCCATAGCAAGCTGCTTGCTGTGGGGGCACTCAACAGGAGGGAGAGCCCAGGAGCACAGAAGAGGAACCCAAGAAGAGGAGTATCCGGGCTGCTCTGTGCAAATCCACTGCACAGAGAAGGTAAGTATAACATGTTTGTTATTTTTATTGAAAAAAGAACAAGACCTTACAATCACTCTAAGGCCCCTTTCACACATGCTGTCCGATCAGGTCCGCCTGTCATTTTTAAGGTGGACCTGATCGGACACTCCATTCACTTCTATCGAGTGACGGATGTCAGCAGTGACATGTCCCCTGACAACCGCTGCTATCTGGTCCGCCAAATCCAGACGGATGGTGGTCCTATTTCCATCTGTTGGATGGGATCAGATGAAGACGGACAGGCGGTCCGTTTTCATCTGATCTCCCCATAGAAGAGAGCGGGACTCTGACAGGCAGGGGAGGGCTGGGCCGGGGGGCAAGGTGGCAATTGCCCCCCAGGCCACCCTAACTTACATTCAAAAAGGCTGCCGCCCGCTGCCGCTCACACTTTTTTCTTCTTGCGGAGGAAGGAAGTAGGGGCCAGGCAAAGGGGGGGGGCTCACTGGTGAGGCTGCATTGGTGGGTGGTGAGGCTGCATTGATGCATTATTTTTGTTAAAGCTCTTTTGTTGCTATTAACATTAAATTATGTTACCATATTGTATCATATTTGTCTTACTTCATAACCTCAATATCCGTTATAAAACCAGGTGGGCATGGATGGTAAGCTGATTTGGTGGTTCAATGGGCCACTTGACTGGACTTTCCCCCCCAGGCCTAAGGTTGCCAGCCCTCCCCTGCTGACAGGCCCTTCTCTGCAGAGTGAGCGGAGACGGACCTGTCATCTGCCTGCACAGCGGGGATCAGTGGAGCGATCCCCTGCTGAGTAAAGTGGAGTCCGTCAAAACGGACATGCCCTGTGTGAAAGGGGCCTAAGTATATTAAAATTACCATTCTCATCCTCTGAAAAAATAGGTATGTTGCCAGAAGTAGATGGACTTTGTTGCTTTTAAGATGTTTACATGTATATGCACAGTAAACCATATCCCTGTGTTCCCCCCTAGTACCCTGGGATCCAATTCCCATGACATCATTAACCAATATGGTCGTGTCCATATATGGTCAATGACATCAGGTGGGAAGCAAGCAAATAGTCTAAATGTATCCTGGCAGGTGCCGCCTTTTTTTTTTTTCTTTTGTTTTGACGAGTTGGCAGACATCTTAATTGACATGGATATACATCACTGGACAATGTGATTGACAGTGGATGTACATTGTGAGACATTTTTTTCTTTTTAATTAAATGACTTTGAATTAAATAGTCAAATACTGTTTGTTTTCTTTTTTACTGTGTGCATTTTCTTGTGAATGAGAAGGAGTGCATAGTACTCAATCACATGGGGAGGGGTATCTAGGTGCCCCCTTATTGTTAAAGGGACCTTCTTAATTCTAATAAGCCCCCTCCCGCAGACCCCCACGACCATTGGGCCAGGGTTATGGGGTAAAGGCCCCTGTCCTTATCAACATAGGGACTTCATCAAGGTGTTTTGCCAGCAGGATGCTTTGCCAGCATGTCTGTCTTTTTGTGATGGAATTCTCCTTAAAATCCACGCTAGACTTAAGAGTGCAAAGTACCAGTTTTTGCACTCTCCAGCTATAGTAAATCAAACCCTTAGTGTCAGTGCAGAAAAAAAAAAAAAAACAGTGCTCCCAGACAAATGGAAGTTTTCATTGGTACATGTTCTCCAGAAAAATGTCCACACCCATCTCCGGTGCTATTTTTGACAACCCTTTGCATATTAACCTAGAAAACTGGCAGTTTTGATTTCACAGATTTGACTCCCTTTGATTTCAGTGGGGTTTGGGATCGAAACTCCTTTGAAGTAAACATTATTCCGACTTTCCGTATTACAATAGTAACGAATTTAAACAAATCCAAAATAACTAAACACAATTTCAGCCTAAATTCAAATAGTTTTCGAATTTGAATCATTTTCGAATTCGAATAGTTTTCCAAAGAGAACAAAATAGAATAGAAAAAAAAGAAAAAGAATAGAAATTAATATAATAGAATAGAATAGAAAATAATAAAATAGAAAATAATATAATATAATATAATAGAGTAAAACAGAAGAAATGTAATAGAAAATAAAAGAACAGAATAAAATAGAACAGAAAATGAAGGAATAGGATAGAATATAATATAATAAAGGATAGAATAAAATAGAAAGAATATAACAATCTTCTGAAATTCGAATTTCAAATAGAATAAATGTGAATTTGAATACAAAGAAATGAATAGAATAGAAAAAAAGAATAGAATAGAAAAGAATTGAAAAAAATAGAAAAGAATGAAATAGAATATAACCTTCTTATGAAATTCGAAGTTTGAATAGAATGAATTCAAATAGAATAGAAAATAAAATAATAAAATAGAAAAGAATAGAATAGAATAAACAATAGAAAAGAATAGAATAGAAAGACTATAACAATATAACTGTTTTCCAAAATTTGAATTTCAAATAGAATAAATCTGAATTTGAATAGAACTGAAAAGATTAGAATATAATAGAAAAGAAAATAATAGAACTGAAAATAAAAGAATAGAATGGAAAAAAACAATAGAATAGAATGGAATAGAAAGAATATAACCAATCTTCCAAAATTTGAATTTCAAATAGAATAAATTTGATTTCGAACGGAATTTGATTGAAATGCAATTCAAATGGAATTTGAATAAAATTTTAATGCAATTCGAATCTATTCTAATTTATAGAATTTGGAAAATTTTAATCGATTTGAATTTTAATAAACTAACTGAATTTCAAAAACGAATTAAACAAATTTAACTAAACAAATTTATGTAAATACCGAATCGAAACAAAACTAAATTAATTTTTTCATTCTGCACATGTCTACTTTGAAGCTTGCCGAACCCTGCTGGAACCAAACCCAGGGCAGTTCAACTCACCACTCTTTAAGCTTTTATTTTATATATATTTGTATAAAGGGAAATACAGGGAATATCACACATGTATGCATTTACATTTTGATTGTACCTTGGGGTTTTGAAAATATACATATCCAGAATTGCTTCCATAAATGAGACGTAGGGCTGACTATTAGTATTCATGAAGTTTCCAAGCATCTTAATAGCACCAGCACTTAAACGTCCTTCATCCGCAAGGATAGACTATTTCAGAAAAAAATGAAAACACAGTATCAGGGTTTTGCAAAGATGGGAACTTACTAAACTTTAAAGTTCATGTACAGGGTACATGTGGTGAGCTGCAGCTATTTCACAATTTCTACTTTATAACACACTGCATTGTTACTGATTGCAGGTTGTTAAATGGCCACAAGATGGCACAGGAACTAGTATAGCAATGTTAATAATGTTGGGACTTGTATGCTGCAAGCAGGACTTCTTCATTCAGTTAAGTTGGAATAGAACTACAGATCCCAAGTGAGTGAGCAAAGGGGCAGGAGATTAAAAAAAGAAGAAAAGCAGAGAAGTGGATTTCTAAATCCATGATCGTACTGAGAGGCAGGATAGTCGATCTTGCAGGCAGACAGTCCGGGTCTCAACACCATCAGCACCACTACATCCGTGGGAGGACAGCAAGAAAGACCCCCCCAGCAGCAAGGGGATCAGGTCGGAGGGTTCCTAACCCATACCACACCATTGCATGCTACAAGTTCATTTGTTGCTGTTGTCAGTTACATAAATCCAGGATTTCCTACAGCCACATAGAGGCATAGACTCTGGTACCCAATCAGTGCTGCGGCCTAGCTACACTAGCTGCCCATTGATGTACTGCACACAGGATACCAGCCCTAATACTTCCTGTTTGCTTGATAGGTAGGTACTGTAGCTGCATATTATTTAGTACAAAAAAGACTGTGTGCCAGACTCGGATATAAAAATTTCCTCATGTTGGCACCATCCCATTAACGAGCATATTTAACCATGAAATTGGTCCAGTGGAAAGGAGAACCACATCCACAATGAAGGACGGGAAACTCCAAAAACCACAGGAAAAGGGAACTTTGAATGTGCCAATCAAATGAGGAAATCACAAAACCAGGATTATTTAAAAACGAGAGTTTAATATATCACATTAAAACAGAGTGCCATCTAATTAAAACCACACAATGAAAGGCCAGTGATATATTTAGGCAGAAGATATTCGATAAACAGACAAAAATAGAAGGAGCGCACACCTAGTGCATTACCAAAACTATCTAATCAGAAACTAAAATCAATAAGAAATGGATACTCACAAGATGTCAATTGAACATGAGCCATAAAAAAAACAAAAAACACAGTGCTGAACAGGAGGGACATAGACGTGCCATAAAAAAACACAGGGTGTACAGCTGACGCGTTTCGGGGGTGCATTCCCTTCTTCAGATCTAGGCTTTGGCAGCTTAGCTCTAAAGAAGGGGGTCTGCCCCCCAAAACGCATCAGCTGTATACCCCGTGTTGTTTTATGGCACAGCTATGTCCCTCCTGTTCAGCACTGTGTGTTTTTTATGGCTCATGTCCGGTTGACATCTTGTGAGTATCCATTTATCGATTTTACTTTCCGATTCAATATTTTTGGTAATGCACTAGGTATGCGCGCCTTCTATTTTTGTCTGCTTTTTAGTACTACCGGACCACCCTATATGAAGCAGGCAGCATCCGCCTAAGTATGTGGGATTACTGCTGTCCTTGTGTTTCCACACTGAGTTAGACCTCTTAGTGCTGGAAGCGACTGTTTGCTTTTAGATGATATTCAATGGTACAAGTGTGTGAAGTCTACACGTTTTGCTATATTAGCTACCTCAGGATTTACACTTGAAGATGGCAACCATCTAGTCCATACTCCCAGAAAGTCTACAATCAAATATAAAGTCCCCAATTTTGTAAACAGCAAAGGTTGGGACTGGCCAGGCTCCCTTAAAGCTCACACCAAAGATCCAGATCAAATGATGGGATTAAAGGTCTTATAGGTGTGGATCTTACCAGCCTTATTCAAGATGATATATACTTCCAAAAGAAATGGGTTCCCCAAGTTTGGTGCGAGGGAGAGAGGGAGAAGGACAGGAAATGACTGATTCCCCAGGATAAGGAGCTCACAGCATCATCTTCATGTTCACAGCTGTTTGCCAAAGATTCAGTCTGCCTCACCAGTCTGGGTAATGCATATTACCTCAGGCCTACTTTATCCAAAGAAGCAACAAGTTCCACAAGCCAAGTTTTGCACTTAAAGTAATACACTTCTGTTGAAATCAGCTCCAATCCCTCTGCAGCTTAAGTAACCTTTAAAGTGACTTCTCAGCTTGTCCCATTTATTAAAGGGGGACACTGTGCACCAATGTAGAGAGCTCCATCAAGCTGGCAGAAGAGTTTTTCTCGCATTGTGTGATAGGTTCTATATGGGACACTTTTTTACCAAAACCCTCAGAGAGTTTAACTCTGATACTGGGAGCCCACAAGTGAGCTAGCCTAACATTCCTTGCTCTCTCTCACTTTTTGATCATCTGGGGAAAGTACTCTCAATGGGAAGGCTACTACTCTGAGACCTGCAACACAAATGGGTCTATTTAAAGTGGCACTGTTCAGTGTTTTATTGCTTGTTTGGTTATATGTGATTCTTCTTTCTGTACATCAGACAGTGATGTTGTGCCTAAATTATTGTCCATTTGAGTCATATATAAATTAAATATTCTTTGATTTCTTCATCAAAAGTTGTGTGTTTATCCTTTGTGTGATAACCAAGGTGACATCTGTTACAGTTTTATGGTGGTGCGTGAGGGGTTGTGCCTTACTCAGGGCTCAGAAGTGAACAGGGCTCCCATTATACTCAGCGGCTCCTGAGGGGGTGGCCCTACAACTTTAATCAGCACGATTCAAACATTTAAGAGGTCCACAAGCACTGGTGTTCCTAAAGATGGGGATTTGCCTTGTTTAGAATTTATAACAGAAATACTGGACATCATAACCAGCTAAGCACAGTCCCTGTATAAGTGTAGCAAATAACTGCCCAATTTTTATCCCAGCTGATTTCATGAAGGCCCCTTGACCCCTCTTTCCTCCTAGGGAAAGGGAGCCTTGACTGCTGGAAGATTGGTGGCTATGTGGTCGTTAATCTAAAACAGGGAGTTTAAGTGGCTCCAATAGGATTGATCACTAAGGCATGAGGTGACTGGGTGGAGCCTGAACTCTAGAAAAGGCTATGCAAGGGCATGTCCCACCACTCTGAGGAGATTCTGATGTCACAAGAGTTGATCACCCGCCCGCCCGTTGTGAGTTTCGTCACAGCTTTATTGGAGGTTTTACCTTGCCAGCAATGGATATTGCTTTATGGGCCATGCCCTCAAGTTTAAGTCTGGGAGCAGTTTAATGCCTCTTTAGCACTGATGGTGGAGACAGGCCTCTTAGACTATCTGTGTTTTGTTATGGATGCTCATGGTATAACCGTGACTGACATTGTGTTATTTTGAATATTGTTACAGTTGGTAAGTTCAATAAAGTTGTGGCCTTGCCCTAATTCCAACTTAAATAAGTCTGTGTGTCTTTTCTGGGGGGGGCGGTTTTGGTTTGTAATAGCTGGTTAAAAGATCCAAAGAAAGGTAACGCTGCTCCAGGGGACAGTAATCCAATGGATCAAATGGGCTGGGTGCTAGTCCCGATTCGCCACCACAGTATGAGGAAAGGAAAAAGATGTGGCCGCACACCACCATAGATCCGACATTGATTTATTATGTCAACATGACTGCCACCAAGACATATGACACAGAAGAGGTGTGTCTTAATGGCAGTCATGTTGACATAATAAATCAATGTTGGATCTATGGTGGTGTGTGACCCCATCTCTTTCCTTTCCTCGTAGCTGGTTAAAACACGCCTACGCTTCTCAGCAGTCATGCATGCAAATGTGGAAAGCAAGATACACATCTAGAGAGAACCCTGTGTACAGTCAATGGATATTTGCGCTCTCAGTGCTATTGTCTTGGCCTAATAATTTTACCTGAAGAGAAACTTTGTCAAATAAGTCCAAGATTCCAGAGCAGTTTTCTCCAGCAGCGTGTCTTACAAACTAAAGAAAGAAAATGTTAGAAGTTACAATGAAGGCTAGATTTCCTCGAAGGTCAGGTTATATAATTTTCTGATCCCGTTTACCCATCTGCATTGGCTTTTCCTCCTGTTCCTGTCTGTTTGTATTTGTTTGCTGTTGCTCCTAGTTATGACTTCATCTGCTCTTGTCTGCCTGCTTTGTTCTGGCACTCTGTCTGTTCCTGTCTCTGTGTCTTCATTGGTCTAGCTAGGCATATATTTTTAGTTTTATACAGAAATACCCAGCGCTATAGTACCACAACAATCCCCACATGCATATAAAGATCAAACAGCAATGAAATATAATAAATGTGCAAAAATCATACTAAAAACTCAAAAGTGCAATATTTGTGTAACAAACTGCATAATAACAGAGTGAATATATACTGTATGTATTCCTTATAAAGTCCACTTGAAGTTAAGAACCGTCCTTCAGCCAAAAAGAATCCACCAAAGTGTTCCAGTCAATGTAAGTGTATGGACTGGAGTGTCATGAGGATCACTTTGGTGGATTCTTTATGGTGGAAAACAAATTTGCAGTACAGTAAAACCTTGGATTGCGAGCAAAATTTGTTTCAGAAACATGCTTGTAATCCAAAGTACTTGTATATCAAAGCAAATTTCCCCATAAGAAATAATGGAAACTCAGATGATTTGTTCCACAACCATTTATTCATAAATCTTTCAGTTTATAGTCCATATAAAAGCATAGCAATGTGAAAGGTTGTGTAACCATAAAATGTCCATCCACAAATGGCAGCCTGCACAAGGGGATTAGAAGCGAAATCCAACAGGAGCTACAGAGTATAAAAGACAAGAGAGGCGCCTCTAAGTGTAACAATATGGATACATTTAATGAAACTCACATGGTTGATGATTACGATTACGATGATTACTCACATACGACCGAACGGACCAAATCATATGTTGTATCTAGCATACTGACATGCACTACACGATCGTACGACCAAGCCGAACGTAGTGACGTCTAATGAACGTATAAAGAGAAAGTTCAGGTGCATGTAATTAGCGTCTGACCATTCCTGACTTCGGAGCATGTGTGTTTTGCACAATACAACTTGTTGGACCAACTTCTCTGTACACACGATACAACGGTCGTATGACCGCTTGTTGGTACTACCAAGTTTTCTAGTTTGCTCATACAACTTCTGTTGTACGACCACCATACGTCGGCTGTTCTAATCGCGTGTACTAACGGCTTGGTCGTACGATCGATTTAGCATACAACGGTCCTTCGTACAACCTGTTGTATACGATCGTCGACCCGTGTGTACGAGGCATTAGTATGCAGGCATCCGGGGTAAAGCTGTCCACATAGACCACCCTCCGCACTGCCGCCTTTCACCGCTGTCAGTCTGCAATCGTGACCAGGAAGACTACCCTGCAGTAGAGCGATCTGAACGTGAGGCTTTAAGCGCTCGTGGAGCGAAGTGTGGAAGGGATAACGTTGATGACGGTGCGGAGGATGATCCATGTGGACACCTTTACCCTGGATGCCTGCATACTTAGGTGTGCCTGTGTTAATCATCAAGCATGTGAGTTGCTAAATATTGTACCTTCATTAAATGTAACCATATTGCTACACTTAGATGCGCCTCTCTTCTTTTTATACTCAGTTGTGATGTGACACTGCTTGTATATCAAGATATCACTTGTATATCAAATCAACATTTATTAAAACATTTTGCTTGTCTTGCAAAACGCTCTCAAACCAAGGTTTTACTGTATATGTGAACCTTCGCCTTGTAAAACATCATATTCTGTTTAAAATAACAATATTTATTTATTTTATTTATTTCAGGTACTTATATAGCGCCGTCAATTTACGCAGCGCTTTACATATATATTGTACATTCACATCCGTCCCTACCCTCAAGGAGCTTACAATCTAAGGTCCCTAACTCACATTCATACATATACTAGGGTCAATTTAGACAGGATCTAATTCACCTACCAGCATGTCTTTGGAGTGTGGGAGGAAACCGGAGCACCCGGAGGAAACCCACGCAGGCACAGGGAGAACATGCAAACTCCAGGCAGGTAGTGTCGTGGTCGGTTATACAGTATAAAAAACATTATCACATAATCTCTGTTCTCAGCTGCAAAAGTGGCTTAGAGAGCTAGGGGTAGAGAAAGAGCAGTACTCTGATCTTCCCAGTGAATGTGCGGGGTGTATGTGTGTGTGTGTGTGTAGGGGGGGGGGGGGGGTCAGAGTAAGTCTGCCCATAAGAGGACAGGCAGACTGGGCTCCCAGTCAAAATAAAAAGGGGATGCTTCCAGCGCAGCCAGAAAACTGACCACGCTGAGTTGGAAGTGCTCTCATGCCTACCGTGGTCAGTTTGAAATAGGATTTCTGGTAGGAACACCAGGTATTTCACACAAAGAAAGCAATACAAAGAGAATAGGATACTCTTTTACACAAATACATGGTATGACCACAACAGACAAATATCAGGAATATAAAATGCTGGGGTAACATATTCTTTAACCCCTTCACATCGACGATAACCCCGGGCCTCATACTAACGACTAGGACCTAGATCTATTGATTCTGGGTCACCTGATCGCTGTGGTAGCCTCTGATTGGCCACCAGAGTGATCAGTCACTGTGAAGCCTGACCCTGTGTTTTTTCTTTCTGTGAATGGAAAAGAAGAATACAATGTATCTTTCTCGTTCCTTGCAGAAAGAAAACAAAAGTGTAATTTTTGTTAAAATAAATAAATAATTAAAAATAAAATAAAAAGTACCTAGATAAAGATTGATATAGGTCAGTGCCAGGGTTAGTGTTTGGGTCAAGTAGGGGTCAAAGGTCAAGGTATATTTGGACAGGATTTTTTTTTCAAATTAGCATCAGTTAGTGTCAGTTAGTGTTAGTGTGTTTTAGGACAAAAAAAAAAAAAAAAAGCAAAGTGTGCACTAATGCTTTTGGGCTGTACTACGGGTACAAACAAAAAATAGCATACACATATGTGTTTTCATTGCAATTGTCAGGAGCAGGAGAATTAATTTCTGGGTTGTTCTTTGGTGGTAGGTTATGGTAGTAACAAGTAATATACAGATAAATTAAAAAATATATATATATATATTTTTTTACTATTTTGGGCCAGTTTTCATTTGATAATAAAAAAACTATTTACTTCCAAATGAAAGTCCTGAAAAAAACAAGGTATAATCCACCTGGATGCACAAAATAGTTGTGATGATATGAATGGTTTTACTAACACATGTCAAAATTGCAAAATTGTGTTTAGGCATTTAGATTTGTTTTACCTTTAGGTGTGAAGGGGTTAAAGAACTGTTCTTTGCTTTTTCAGGTGGACTGTATGAAGAAGTGTCATATGCTGTACATATATATAGATTTACACTATTATTGTATACTGTCTTTACACAAATTTTCCACTTTTGAGTATGACTTTTGCATATATTTATATTTAATTGATTTTATATGCTTGTAAGGATTGTTTGGGGATTGTAGTGGTACTATAGCTCTGGGTATTCCTCTATGTAATATATGGTTATCCAGGAGGACAATTTAACTTAGCTGGTTTGAGTAACATAACCAGGGGTTAGTGTGGATAGCACAAGATTATTCTGCATATATAGAGTGTATATATATATATATATATATATATATATATATATATATATATGCAGCGTGTAAAATAAGTATTGAACTCGTCACCCTTTTTCTAGGTAACTACTGTATATTTCTAATATTTCTAATGGTGCTATTGACATGAAATTTTCACCACACGTCGGTAACAATGCAATCCATACGTACAAAGAAACCAAAACAAATAAGTTCAGAAATGAAGTTATGTGTAATAAAATGCAATGACACAGGGAAAAATTATTGAACACATGAAGAAAGGGAGGTGCAAAAAGGCATGGAAAGCCAAGACACAAGGTGCAATATATCAGTAATTAGAAGGGAATCCTGCTCCTTGTCAGTGCAAATTAATATCAGCTGCTTCAGTCTCAACTGATGGCCTATAAAATGTTGTCTCATTACATGGTGTCACACAAGAAACATCTCTTGATGGGTAAAAGCAAAGAGCTCTCTCAAGACCTTTACAACCTTATTGTTGCAAAACATACTGATGGTATTGGTTACAGAAGGATTTTTAAACTTCTGAATGTTCCAGTGAGCACTGTTGGGGCCATAAACCGAAAGTGGACATAACATAATTTCACCATAAACCGGCCACGTCCAGGTGCTCCTCGCAGGATTTCTGACAGAGGAGTGAAAAGAATTATCAGAAGAGTTGCCCAAGAGCCAAGGACCACTTGTGGAGAGCTTCAGAAGGACCGGGAATTAGCAGGTACAATGGTTTCAAAGAAAACAATAAGTAATGCACTCATCTGCCATGGCCTATATGCACGCTCACCGCACAAGACTCCATTGCTGAAGAAAAAGCATGTTGAAGCTTGTTTAAAGTTTGCTGCACAACATTTAGACAAGCCTGTGAAATACTGGGAGAATATAGTCTGGTCAGATGAGACCAAAATTGAATTATTTGGACGCCATGTTTGGAGGTCAAATGGGACTGCACATCACTCCAAAAACACCCCCATACCAACAGTGGGTAGGTCTGTTTTTCAGCATATGGTACTGGCAAGTTCATATCAAATCAAGGAAGGATGTATAGAATAATGTACCAAGACATTCTTGATAAAAATTGGCTGCCATCTACCAGGATGAAGAAGATGAAACGAGGGTGGACATTTCAGCAAGACAATGATCCCAAATACAAAGCCAAGGGAACTCTCAATTGGTTTCAAAGAATGAAAATAAAGCTGCTAGAACGGCCCAGCCAATCACCTGATTTGAATCCAATAGAAAATGTATGGAAAGAACCAGGGCCACTGATAGGGCAGTACAACCAGCCCTGTTGTACCGGGCCCGCCCCCCATCAGCTGCATAGAGGGGCCCGGTCATCATTACTGCAATTAAAAAAAGTTTTTAAAATCCTTTCCCTCTTCTAATTGATTACAGAGGGGGGTCATATAATTTTCCTGGGCCCCATCAGGTCAACAGAGGGGCCCAGGAGGGGAGTGCAGCGGAGGGACTATTTTTTTATTTTCGGGCACATGAACATCATGCCGCCCCACTATCTTATTAGTTCTGGCCGGCGGGGCGATACAGAGAAGCTTTGTTCGGCTCCCGGCTGCAGTCCTAAGGATGATATGAAGAAGTGAGCGGTTGACAGGGAGCAGAAGGAGATCGTGGCTGCAATGGACACAGTGAGTGGGGAATAGAGCTTAGAATACTCACTGTGTCCTACTATCTCACAGGAGGTTATCAGCATTAAATCATCACATGTATCATAAAGCATGTATCATCACAGGGAGCACAGTAAGCAGGGGCTCTATCATGGCTCTGTGTCACAGTGCTTTTGGGTGCTGACTTTGTTATGGCTGTGCTGTCTTACAGTCTGTTACATACAGTACAGCCAACAAAGTCAGCACCCAAAAGCACCGTGACATAGAGCCTTGATAGAGCCATGATAGAGCCCCTGCTTACTGTGCTCCCTGTGATGATAATCATAATGCTGATGATCATAAGACAGAGATGATACTTTTACACTTAATTTGGGGAGCAGTAAAAGTGCAGTGGAGCTGCATTTTTACTGCCCCCCAAACCAATCCCCTTTAACTACTTCCCTTTCAGCGACGTACCAGTACATCACTGGATTGGAAGGATGATATCTTGGTCAGCACTACAGCAATGATCAAGATATCATTTTTTAGCCCCAGCACAAAAGTAAAAGTAATCCTAGTGGGGAAGCCACTAGATTGCTTTTTTATGTTGTTCATCCCTTGTGAAAACAAAAAAAACAGAAAAAAAATGTAAGGATACAGTGTAAGATTTTTTTTATAAGTAATAAAATACAGTTTAAAAGAAATTTAAACTGCCCTCGCTCCTTCGTGCTTATTAATTGCAAACCACACACCATTGCTCCACACACACATACGGCTAAACGGCAACAAACCTGTATTTAGTTTCAAGCCGGGATCAGGGGCGGGGCCAGGGGTGGGGTCAAGGGCGTGGTTAAAGGGGGCCCCATCAGGTAGGCTGTACGGGGCCCCATGATTTGTAACAGCGGCCCTGTAAAGAACTAAAGGTCAGAGTTCATAGACGATGAAGATTTGAAGACTCTTTGTGTAGAAGAATAGGCCAAAATCACAAATGAGCAATACATGTGAATAGTTCTCCATACAGGAGGCGTCTTGAAGCTGTCATTCCCAACAAAGGATTTTATACCAAGAATTCAATACATTTCACTTAGTGTGTTCAATACTTTTTCCCCGTGTCATTCCATTTTATTATTCAAAACTTAATTTCTGAACTTATTTGTTTTGGTCTCTTCGTATGTATGGATTGCATGAGTTGTTACCGACATGGGGTGAAAATTTCATGTCAATAGCACCTTTATAAATATCTTTACCTAGAAAAATGGCGACGCGTTCAATAGTTATTTTACCTGCTGTATGTGTATATATATATATGTTTACACTATATTGTCAAAAGTATTGGGACTCCTGTCTTTACATGCATATGAACTTTAATGGCATCCCAGTCTTAGTCCATAGGGTTCAATATTGAGTTGGCCCACCCTTTACAGCTATAACAGCTTCAACTTTTCTGGGAAGGCTGTCCACAAGGTTTAAGAGTGTGTCTATGGGAATGTTTGACCGTTCTTCCAGAAGCGCATTTGTGAGGTCAGGCACTGATGTTGGATGAGAAGGCCTGTCTAGCAGTCTCTGCTCTAATTCATGCCAGAGGTGTTCTATCGGGTTGAGGTCAGGACTCTGTGCAGGACAGTCAAGTTCCTCCACCCCAAACTCGCCCATCCATGTCTTTATGCACATTGCTTTGTGCACTGATGCGCAGTCATGTTTGGAACAGGAAGGGGCCATCCCCAAACTGTTCTCACAAAGTTGGAGCATGAAATTGTCCAAAATGTCTTGGTACACTGATGCCTTAAGAGCTCCCTTCACTGGAACTAAGGGGCCAAGCCCAACCCCTGAAAAACAACCCCACACCATAACCCCCCCTCCACCAAATGATTTGGACCAGTGCACAAAGCAAGGTCCATAAAGACATGGATGAGGGAGTTTGGGGTGAAGGAACTTGACTGGCCTGCACAACCTGATCTCAACCCGATATATATATATATAGGGCTTTTTTCTGCCGGAACACGGTGGAACGCCGTACCGGCACCTATGTGGCAGGCAGCCCCCTCTGCTCCGACCTGTCATCTGTTGTCATGTAATACAATAGGCGGTAGAGGAAGTTTTCTGCACACCTTACTTCCTCTACCGGCTTCTCTGTGAGTCTCGGCACTGCAGCTGCTTGTGGCCATCCACAAGGCAGCTTACATCCCCGCTTGCCACCGCTACACTAACAGTTCTGATGGGCGGAGCTCTCTGATCGCACTTTACTGTGACGAGTTTAAAGAAGCCTGTGCATAGCATACAGCAGTGGCTGCTTTCCCAGAAGAGGTAAGGGAGCTGTGAAAGGGGGAAGGGGAAGAGCTTTTTTATGAGAGTGAACATGTATAGCGAGAACGGTGAAAGTGGGGTTTTGGGGAGGGTGTACAGAGGACAACTGGGAAGGGGGGGATCTGTGCAATGAAGAGAGCTGGGGGAAAATTTTAGCCGAGAGGAGAACTGGGAAAGTGTGTGGGGAGGG
>BLSH010277349.1:1985965-2018255 GCA_018402905.1 Glandirana rugosa
GGTCCTATCTTATCTAGTCCTCTCGTCCTCATCCCAGTCTCGTCAGTCTATTCTCATCTGTCGTAACGGTCGATCACTGTTTACTGACAGTAGTCTCATGTTCCTGGTCTTTGTGGTCGAGAAGTGGTTACTTCCATATCTACCTGAACTCGTGGTCCTGTTGAAGGTTATTATATTTCTATATATATATGTCCCGAAAAAAAGAGTCTCTTATCCACGTCTTTGGGGGGACGGTCCGGTTGAATGGCGGGGGTTGGTATGGGTGTGGGTTGGTGCGGGAGGAATGACATCTCTTCATGGATTCCTGCTTATTACTATTATTTGGTGCCGCTGTACTTCTCTACAGTAAGGAGGGCGTGGTTGGGTGTGGGTATGGTTGGGGGCGGTAAGTTGGCCTGGCAGGGGGGTTTCTGCACCTATTCTCTGAGAAAAAAAGCCCTGTATATATATATCTTTATATTATTGGAAGTTGTCCTGGTGCTCAAGTCCATCTATACCTTCATTGGTGAAGAGCTGGTGTTTCTGGTCCTTGTACTCTGATGACAGTCATTTGTCACTAGCTGGCAATGCTGTCTACTCTTATCTGACTGCTCTGACCCTACTCCTGCTCTCCTGATCTATTCTATCCTGGATTTACACTGTACTGCTGTCATCACATCTCTTCACCCCAAGAGCCCTCAAACCCCCTAGATACGGCCTGTAACTTCCTGCTATCCATGATTGTGTACCAGTACTGGGGACATAGCATTTTCTGAGACACAGTGATTACCTTGAATGCTGTTTTAGAATATAGCTCATCAACGGATATTCCTTCTTCCTCAGGGCTCAATGCAAACCCAAACAGGTTTGGATTCTTATCAACATCCTTTTGCAGTTGTCTTTTGTTATTGAACAAGTATACAGTGTTGTCATTAGATATAATAAAAGGGTTCATCTGCAATTGAAACTGACGAATGAATTCTCGTATAATCCTGTAAAAATAAACAGATGCTCGTTTTACAAATTTCACATACTAAGGTTAATACCACTTTCTGGAAAAGAACTGGACCCTCTGCACTTATTGATGGGATGGAACATTTTATAGTGTGAGTGTTAATGTGAAAATCCGAATCCTCTAGGAATTGGCAGCCTTAGTGTTTAATTACCAGAAAGTACAAAGATGAACTTTATATTTTTTCATGAATATAAGAGAGCTTTTTATGGATACCTGTGAGATGGAGGAATACGCATGGGTCCCAGTTCTCCATACCAGCCCTCTGGATCTCTATAGGTCAGTACACGACCACCCACACGGTTACTGGCTTCCAGCACTGTCACCTGAAATATAAAAGATAGAGTGAATATTTTCCTGTAATGTTTCCACTAACACCAATCTTACCCACTGTCAATTAAACTGAAATTCCAGGCCAAACATTTTTGATAGAGAGAGTTAAATATCTGTTGGGTTTTATTGTTACTGGTGTCCGCCTTGAAGAGACTTACATCTGCCAACTCAACAAGAATTGCCCAACAGACACCAACAGCAATAAAAATTTGGCAGATGTTCAAAACTTTTTCCGCTCTATCCAAAACTAAGGGAAGATTTTGAATGCAATTCTCTGTTAATGAATCCTTTTAGATCTGGATATGGTACAGAAATGTTAAAAGATATGTCATGCTTTTATTGCTATGTTCTGTAGCAGAGATTGATAACTCTCCTCCTTAGACAGATGTCAATGGAACAGCTGTCCCCTTTGATAGTTCACCTCCTGTTCCGGTAACAGCTACAATTTTAGATTTCTCATCTCTATCTGGCAATTATTGGTTCCGCTCAAGCGTGGAACACAGACAGCAATAACACATGGCAGGGGTTCTGACCCCCTTTAATTAATCCAAAACTAGAAGAAATGTTTTTAACTTTCCAAACGAGCATTTGCATTCCAAACAAGCAGTAAAGACACTTTAAAACAACTCCCCATTCACCTAAGTATCTATGGGCATTGTGGAGAAATTAATTTCAACATTCATAATTGAGATTTGGATAGAGTGGAGAGGTCTCTATCCTTGTTAGGTAGATTTACCCTGTCGATTTGTCCTGTTTACTGTTTGATCGCCCCTAATGTTAACCCTTCCCAGACAGTGTCATTAGTACAGTGACAGTGCATATTTTTTTATCACTGTAAAAGTCTCACTGGTCCCCAAAAAGTGTGAAAAGGGTTAGTTAGTGTCAGAATGTCCGCTGCAATATCGCAGTCCCGCTATAAGTCGCTCATCGCTGCCATTACTAGTAAAAAAATAACAATAGCAATTAAAATAAATCTACATTTCCTATAGTTTGTAGACGCTATAACTTTTGTGCAAACTAATCAATGTTCTCTTTTGGAATTTTTTTTTACCAAAAATATGTAGCAGAATACATATTGGCCTAAACTGATGAAGAAATTTGATTTTTTCAATTTTTTTTTTATTGGATTGGTTTTATTGCAGAAAGTAAAAAATATTGTTTTTTTATCAAAATTGTCTTCTTTTGTTTATAGCGCAAAAAAATAAAAAAACAGAGAGGTGATCAAATACCACCAAAAGCTCTATTTGTGGGGGAAAAAAGGACATACATTTTATTTGGGTACAGCATCACATGACTGCCCAATTGTCAGTTAAAGTAACGCAGTGCCATATCTCAAAAAACGGCCTGGTCATGAAGGGGGGTAAATCTTTCGGAGATCAAGTGGTTAAGCTCCCTTTACTTGGCAAAGACCAAATATGACTGAAAACATATCAGACACTACAATGTACTTTCTTGAACTACTGTATGTCCCGGAGTTGAGATTGACACCTTGAAAAGCGTAGACAGGTTTGGCTCCTCTTGTTTCCCACTTATATTGTCCCAACCCAACCATATTTTGGCCAACTGTGCGTAAAAAATAGGTCCAAAATAGGGAAAGGTTTGCCAAAGCAGGAATATCTGCTAGCTAGTTCCTCTACCATAAGGCTTATGATTTGATATTTCTATAGATGTATTTTTAGCCACCTGTTCTAGAAAAAGATGTTTCTGTCTTGTTAAAGTTGCTTTCTTATGAAAGTATACCTAAAGCCAAAACTTTTTTATGTTGGCAAGAGTATAGGAGGGTTAAAACCACTGTCAGATTTTTTCCTTGCCATCCATGACTTATGGGGGGAATTTCCCTTCACTGAGGGACATCCCATCTTAGACATTTATCACAGGAACATGCAGTGCTGGGACAAGGTTATCCAAAGCCCTGGGTGAAAAATGGGTAATATAATCCAGTAAAAGCACATCTGCCCACCTCCATTATATCTTTGACAACCAGAGTCCATCGAGACTGAAGTCCATCCCCCCAAAGAAGGAGGGGTAGGGGTTGAGACGTAATGTTTGTACTAAACGTTTAAAATGAGTGCATAAATATGGGGCTTACAGCAGCAAAGGAAAAAATGCCCCTGTGTCCGTGGTGTTACTTGAAGGAAAAATGCCCCTGTGTCACTAGTGTTAGTCTGAAGAGGACTGATTGCCACCTGTGTTAGTGGGTTGAAGGGGGGAAGGGACCTGGGCTCTGTGGGGTGCATGAAACTAAAGGAATCTAGGGGGGCTCTGAGAGAGTAAGGGGGCCAAAATGTCTCTATCAGACACGTGGCCCATGTTTGGCAGGCAGTGAGCGGGTAACTAGAAAGAGGTTTGTAAAAGGCATTAATACCCTAAATATACCCAGGCACAAAAAAGGGGGGCACTGGTGCCACTGAAAAAAAAAATGGGCAAGGAGTGATAAACGAATGAAAGGAGTCTTTTTAGTCTTTAAGAAAAGTCCATTAAAGTCACTGTGGCATGGAGTTCACATTATGGCAGCGTCAGCAGTTTTTCTTCCAAGCAGGATCTGGGGAGGATCCCACCAGTAAACCATGTACAGCATTGGTTCCCAACCTCAGTCCTCAAGTACCCACAACGGGCCATGTTTGCAGGTTTTCCTTTATCTTGCACAGGTGCTTTAAATCAGAGTCAATGGCTTGGTATTTTGGATAGCTATTTTATCTAAGAGAAATCCCCAAAACATTGCCTGTTGGGGGTACTTGAGGACTGAGGTTGAGAACCACTGAAGTACGGTATAAACAGAAAAAAATGAAGCAAATTATTGGCGAGACTGAACGGGCAAAGATGAGGTTCTGTTGGACAAGTCCTTAAAAAGCCATTAAAATGAATAAGCCCATGAAATGATAGTCCATGAATATAACAGCCTGCTGTAGTGGCAGCTTTGTCTTGGAGCAAGAAGCAGCTCTAGGGAATACAGAGAGAGAGAGAGAGAGAGAGAGAGAGAGAGAGAGAGAGAGAGAGAGAGAGAGAGAGAGAGAGAGAGAGAGACACACACACACACGAGAGAGACACACACACTCGTTTGTTGCATGCAGGCTCCTTTCTCAGGTTAGTGACTACACTAGCCTGAGTAAGGCGCACGCATGCTCCAAATGCAAACCACGCACGCTCACCAAGGACCCGGTAGTGATGTAATCTTCATTCTCTGAGTGTAACCGAGACACCTGTAAGCCCTGGCAGCCACCAGCACTGCTGGAGCGATCACCGTTACTCACTCAGCAACACAGATCCCGGATCCGAGCTAAAGATCACCATTATCACAGTGCTTTCTATTTTTAATCTTGTAGGTGTTTCATCCTTCACTATATTAAAGCTTTCACATTGCTACACTTAGATGGCGCTGCTCTTTTTTTCCTCTCCTGCCCAGAGCATTACATCCTTTTTACCAAAAGAATCTCCGCCAGGTTCATAATGGCCTCCAGTGGTCCTTCGGATTACTTCTTTCTTTATAGGAATTAATGAGGCTGTGGCGCACATGTGCAAGATGAAGAGGACCATGTGGACATGCTATTGGAATTAGAGGCTGTGTGCCCCAGTGATTGCTAGAACATGGACAGAGGTAAGTATGAGAACATATGAGCTCCACTCGGGGCTTGGTGGCATTAACAAAGGTATATTTGTCCTCTGATGTATTTTTTTTTAATGCAAGCATGTATGTAAGTATTTAACCTGGTATCAGCCTTTTAGATAATAGTTAGATAACATACTTACCTTTCCCTGTCTTCTATCTGCAGCACCTTGGTGAGGGTGACATCATCCTCCTTCCAGGCAATGCTGAGTCACCCAAACCTCAGGAGTGGACAATCTTGCACTGTGCTGCAGCATTTGACTACTCAGCATTTATTCTTGTTCAGCAAGAGGATATCACTAATTATATGTATGTGTTCCACGCAGACGGAAAACCGAAATTACTCTTAGAGCTGCAGCCCCCACCGTAACTTCACCTAGGTGTAGTTAAGAAATGGTTAATATTGTGGTGGATGTGGCGCTGCTCTGTGAAATTGGTGTGGTATATCCTCTTTAAGCCCAAAAAAAGTGTTTCTGCCCTATTTTATACACTGGTGTCTCTCCTTAAATAATAACACATATATAAAATGAATGATAATAAAAAATACTAAGTCAGTGCACAACTGTAAAGTGCTAGAGTGTCTCAAATGAGAGCCACAACCTATACTGGTAGTTAATAGGTGTGAAAATATGTGTAAATGTATCAACTGAAAACATTTTCTATATAATGATGGTGTGTAAACAAGTACCTCTGATCCGCCTTAATACAATGACCGTGCCAGAGTTATATGCATAGATACATAAATGAATATTTCTATATTTTATAAACCACCAATGTGAACCGTGCTCAACAGACCTTTAACAACTATGAAAAACAGCAAATCTCTTGAATAATGGTGTGTAGGTGATTATTCCACTTCAATCATGTGCCAGGTGAGTCCACTTTCTGCTCCCCAGTGGTTAGAAAACTCACCAGACGACAATCCCCACCAGAGGGTGCTAGCATAGGGGTCTCAGATGTTCCTATGTAAACCTCGTCATCCAGGCTTCCCTCATAATCTCGTACATGAAAAAGAGAGTAACCGCTTCCTTGTGTAATGTATTAAAACTTTTTAAATGTGTTTAAACAAGTAGATCCACTCACATTTGTGAAGATGTAACAGGCTTGTATCATTAAAATGGTTCCCCAGCCTCCTGGGTCAGTCCGCTGTGTTGTCTGCGTTCCAATGTAGATTCACTGGAAGTGACGCACGGCGTATGGCGGCGCTCTACGCGTTTCTTCGTTGGGCGTCTAATCATCGCTCCAGTAGACGTCCAACGACGAAACGCGTAGAGCGTCGCCATACGCCATGCGTCACTTCCGGTGTCAGCAGTGAATCTACATTGGAACGCAATGAGACCCCTATGCTAGCACCCCCTGGTGGGGATTGTCGTCTGTCATATAACTCTGGCACTCTGCATGGTCATTGTATTAAGGTGGATCAGAGGTACTTGTTTACACACCATCATTATATAGAAAATGTTTTGAGTTGATACATTTACACATATTTTCACACCTATTAACTACCAGTATAGGTTGTGGCTCTCATTTGAGACACTCTAGCACTTTACAGTTGTGCACTGACTTTGTATTTTTTATTATCATTCATTTTATATATGTGTTATTATTTAAGGAGAGACACCAGTGTATAAAATAGGGCAGAAACACTTTTTTTGGGCTTAAAGAGGATATACCACACCAATTTCACAGAGCAGCGCCACATCCACCACAAAATTAACCAAGGGGATATCACTGCCTGCACTACAGCAGTCAGGGAAAGGAAGGTATATATTTATATAATCAAACTATTTTTCCCATCACAGGTACTATTTTGCATCATTTTAGGAGGAGAGGGGAGAACCTTGAGTAAATGAACTTTGTTGCTGATGTAAAAGATCTGCTATAACGATAGCAGAAAAGAATAGGTCTTCTGTTCTGGCAGACAGGACTGGGCTGTGTGGCGGAGCTGTGGAAAGTAAGGACTGGATGAACAGAAATACAAATGCTTTGGCAGGTAAAACAGCTCCCATGTAGTTCATCTGTGTATTCAGTTGTTTGTCTGGAATTCACTTTGATTACAGTATATTGGCATCCTACACACTGATACCGCTGTTAAATCTTTTTTATATGACAGAAACTCATCTAGTTTAAACCTAATTTGGATACAGCTATTAAACCACACCTAGTTACTGTATGTCATTTGACTGCATTTATTATTTTAGTGATAAGGGTTCCGAGCAATTGTTAGACAACAATTAATCTTCTTAGGATATTTCCTCAAAGGCTACTTTGGGCAAGCCTAAATTTTGCATTGTATAACCTGTCTTTATAATTTATTATGTTTCTTTCCTTATTGTTTGCATAATACAAATAGATTGCAGCTACATGCCCTTTTGTTAGCTGAGATTTAAAGCAGTAATAATCCCAAAAGCAAATATTCATTTTATTGCAGCTTACCAATTCTTAGATGTGATAGCTGCATTAGTTTTCTTTTTTAGGCTTTCTTTCTTCTATTTTCATTGGTTGATCCAGCCAGCAAGTCTGCTGTTTTATCTGTCTTGCAAATGTATCAGTTACGGGATGATACAAACCATTTAAAAATGACAGGGGTGCTTACAATGATCAGCTTTCACTTATCTATGTAAAACCTTTATCCCAAAAAGAAAACAGCGTTTGCTATAACTGTTTATAAAGTATTAGCTGGAGTTTGGCTTCAATTTGTTAGTGGATCTAGATGTAAAGCGGCCCATAGGTTAGTCAGTTTTATTCATTTAACCAGTGGGTTGAACAAAAAAACTCGATGTGCATGGGGGAATCCTCCCCGCTGAGTTTATGAGACTTCCCGGCCATCAGAATACACGGATCAGTGCTGATCGAGCAGAAAAAATCCGACAGGGCGGTTGTCAGAAGCCAAAATAACAAACATGTTATACTTACCTGCTCTGTGTAATGATTTTGCACAGAGCAGCCCCGATCCTCCTCTTCATGGGTCCCTCGCTGGTGCACATGGCCCCTCCCTTCTGCCAGGTGTCCCCAAAGCAAGCAGCTTGCTATGGAGGCAACCGAGCCAAGCTGCTGCTCTGTGTGTACATTCAGACATGGAGCCATGGCTTGGCACTGTCCCCTCTCTCTCCTCATTGGCTCACTGACTTTGATTGATAGAAGCGGCATTACTGGATCAAGATGGGGCTCAGGTAAGTATTAGGGCATCAAATGCATTAAGATAAAAAACCTTCTGCCTTTAGAACCACTTTTAAATGAACATACTAGTAATATCCTACAGGGGGGTGGTTTCCCGTATATACACATAGCATTCCGCCAGTACATAATTGAGAATCTGAATATTTAAATAGGAACCAAGGTCTTGATTGTTTATGATATTTTTCTGTGCGTTCCTTAGCAATAGCTACTGTTTCTACCATCTCTCTAATATTGTCTACTGAGTGCAGCCACTCTAAAACCGTGGAAATGTGTGGAGATCTCCAATATCTAGGAATAATGGATTTGGCTGCATTCAGTTGATGTCACACTAATGCCCTTTTGTATTTACTAAAGGAAGAATTAGAAATATGCAATAAACTGCATTCCAGGGAGAGTTTCAATTTGGTTTTCCGTGATGTGGTATATATACTTAAAAAACAAATGTGTATCCAACCAGAGTAGACAGATCAGAAAGTAAATAGAAATCAGGCGGCTGGCTGATATTAGAATGGAAAATAAGAAAGAGAAGCCAAACCGTCAGCCAAGGTAATAGGGGGTAAGTATTATTATATTGCCTCTGATAAGCAACACCTAGAGGTAAATATGGATCTGTATGTAATAAAACAGAAATATAGGGAGTCTGGAAGCAAAAGAATGCAACAGTAACCACTGTTGGGGAAATAGGAGGAATAAGTCAGGTTCTGCTGATACTTAAACTTAAATAGAAAAGATTATAATTGAATAGAATAGAAAATAAGAGAATAAAATAGAAAATTATAGAATAGAAAAACAATAGAACAGAATAGATTAAAATAGAATATATAACCATCTTCCTACATTCGAATAGAATGAATACAAATAGAAAAGATTACAATAGAATAGAAAAGAGTAGAAAAGAATAGAGAATATGAGAAATGAATAGAAAAGAATAGAATAGAAAAACAATAGAACAGAATAGAATAACATAGAATATATATATCCATTTTCCGAAATTCGAATTTCGAATAGAATGAATTCAAATTTGAATTTCAATAGAAAAGGTTAGAAAAGAATATAATAGAACATAAGAGAAGATAATAGTATAGAGTAGAAAAACAATAGAAAATAATACTGTATAATAAAACAGAAAGAATATAATAAATACCAATCTTCTGTAATTTGAACTTTTTTATTTTTTCGAATCCGGTAGAAATTTTTGAAATCCAATAGAAATTTTACGAATGCAACAGAATTTTATTGGTATAATATATAACAATCTTCTGAAATTCGAATTTCGAATAGAATGAATTTGAATTTTGAAATTGAACTTGAATAGAAAAGATTATAATAGAATAGAAAATAATAGGATAGAATAGAAAATAAAAGAATAAAATAGAACAATATAGAATCGAAAAACAATAGAACAGAATAGATTAAAATAGAATACATAACCATCTTCCGAAATTTGAATTTCGAATAGAATGAATACAAATAGAAAAGATTAGAATAGAAACGAGTAGAAAAAATAGAGAATATCAGAATAGAAAAGAAAAAAAGACAATAGAACAGAATAGAATAAAATAGGATATATATATATATATATATATATATATATATATATATATATATATAAAACCATTTTCCGAAATTCAAATTTTGAATATAATTAATTCAAATTTCAATAGAAAATTTAGAAAAGAATAGAATAGAACATAAGAGAATACAATAGAATAGAAAATAATAGAATAGAAAAACTATAGAAAATAATACTGTATAATAAAACAGAAATAATATAATATATAACAATCTTCCGAAATTCAAATTTTTTATTTTTTCAAATCCTGTAGACTTTTTTCGAATCTGGTAGAAGATTTTCGAATCCGATAGAAATTTTTCGGATGCGGTAGATTTTTTTCAAATGTGGTAGAATTTTATTGGCATAATATATGACAATCTTTTCTATTCTTTTTCTATTATATTCTTTTCTAACCTTCTATTCTAACTAGTCTATTTGAATTTCAGAAGATTGTTATATATAATGCCAATAAAATTCTAGCGCATTCTAAAATTTTCTACCGGATTCGAAATAATAAAAAATTTGAATTTTGGAAGATTGTTATATATTATATTATTTCTGATTTTTTATACAGTACTCTTTCTAATGTTTTTCTTTTCTATTCTTTTTTTATTCTATTGTATTCTATTATGTTCTATTCTATTCTTTTCTAACCTTTTCTATTGAAATTCAAATTTGTATTCATTCTAATCGAAATTCCAATTTCAGGAAAATGGTTATATATATATTCTATTTTATTCTATTCTGTTCTATTGTTTTCTATTCTATTCTTTTCTATTCCATTCTCTACTCTATTATTTTCTACTCTTTTCTATTCTATTCTAATCTTTTCTATTTGTATTCATTCTATTCGAAGTTTGAATTTCGGAAAATGGTTATATATTCTATTTTAATCTATTCTGCTCTATTGTTTTTCTATTCTATCATTTCTATTTTATTCTCTTATTTTCTATTCTATCCTATTATTTTCTTTTCTATTCTAATCTTTTCTAACAAAATTCAATTTCAGTCTATTCGAAATTCAAATTCATTCTATTCGAAATTCGAATTTTGGAAGATTGTTATATATTATACCAATAAAATTCTACCGCATTCAGAAAAATTCTCCTGCATTCGAAATAATTCTACCGCATTCGAAAAATTTCTATTGGATTCAAAAAATTTCTACCGGATTCAAAAAATTTCTACCGAATTCGAAATAATAAAAAATGTGAATTTCAGAACATTGTTATACATTATATTATTTCTGTTTTATTATGCAGTATTCTTTTCTATTGTTTTTCTTTTATATTCTATTGTATTCTCTTATGTTCTATTCTATTCTTTTCTAACCTTTTCTATTGAAATTCAAATTTGTATTCATTCTATTTGAAATTTGAATTTCAGGAAAATGGTTATATATATATTCTATTTTATTCTATTCTGTGATATTGTTTTTCTATTCTATTCTTTTCTATTCTATTCTCATATTCTCTATTCTTTTCTACTCTTTCTGTGACTATGCATAGCGGGAGCTGAACAGCAGGTACCACTGACTCGATGTCTGCTGCCACCAGCCGATCATTTTATGCAAACAAGGCAGATTGTAGTTCTGTCAGTAGGAAAGGCATGCATCCTGTGTTCCTGCAAAGCAGGGACAAGGATTCATGTCTTACCATAGTAAAAGCACCTCCCACACAGTACACAAACACTGGTTACGCCAGTGATGGTGACCCTTGGCACCCCAGATGTTTTGGAACTACATTTACCATAATGCTCATGCACTCTGCAGTGTAGTTAAGCATCATGGGAAATGTAGTTCCAAAACATCTGGGGTGCCAAGGGTCACCATCACTGGGTTAGGCACATAGGTAGCCCTTTGATTGGCCCTGATGTCAATCCCTTCCCTGCCAATGTCATTAGTAAACATATTTTTAGCACTGATTAGTTTCACTGGTTCCCAAAAAAGTGCCAAACTTGTCAGTTAGTGTCTGATTTGTGCTCCGCAATATCACAGTTCCGCTATAAGTTGCTGATTGCTGCAGTTACTCGTAAAAATAAACAAATAAATAAACATTCCATAAATATATCCCATAGTTTGTAGACGCTATAACTTTTGCGCAAACCAATCAATATACACTTACTGGTATTTTTTTTACCAAAAAATAATACAGAATACATATTGGCCTAAATTGATGAAGAAATTCGATTTTTAAATTTTTTTTATTGGATATGTTTTATAGCAGAAAGTAAAAAATATTGTTTTTTTTTTCAAAATTGTCTGTATTTATGTTTATAGCGGAAAAAGATAAAAGCCGCAGAGGTGATCAAATATCACCAAACGAAAGCTCTATTTATGGGAAATAAAGGACATAAATTTTATCTGGGTACAGTGTCGCACAGTTAATGTAACACAGTACCGTATCACAAAAAATGGCCTGGTCATGGGGGGGGGTAAATCTTCCGGAGAAGAAGTGGTTAAACAACTACCCTACGCATACATTGATCGAAATGTGGCCAGTCTCTGATGAAACGGACAAATTCTAATCCATGTATGGCCGCCTTAACACTCCCTCCCCCAGACAGACAATGCTGCTGTCTAAAGGTGCCCCTTGTGCTCCTTCATCCAGAGTTGGAGCACTCTAATACATTATTACTGGCCAGGTCATTAGGTGAAAACAGAGAGAAAAAAGTCCAAAAAAAGATCTAAAACATTCAACACATCTAATGATTGGTAAGCTGCAATATATTGCTTTTTTTGGTTTTGGGTTTAATATTGATTTAAATCAAATTTGTTATGTAATACTTTTTAACCAAAACAATAAAAAGTAATCTGTGCCTGCCATGATTATACAAGTATATGCATTGCTCAAGGTTCAGACTGGAATTTTGGCTGTGGTGGTTGAGCAGATTGCGGGGGCAGAGCACAATAAACACTGCATATAATACAGTCTATGGAGTTCATCATGCACAAATTTTCATGCAGTAAGCTTAGCTATTCTAAGATACACTGACACATGTTTTATAACGTGAAGGTTTAGTTCTACTTTAACCTTTCCTTTGTCTATTTAGAAAAAAAAAAGTTTTGGCTATGCCTGCACTTTCATGTTGAGGTCCTAACAGTACTCAATACATTGACATGCCAGGGTTGCCAAACCTTATTATACATTACCAAGGTACAGTATATTGCAACTGGATGGAAAGGAGTTACTACCAATGTCTATGAGTACCTTCTGACAAATTCATCAACTTACTCTGTGACCGGCATCCTGCAATACTTTGGCCGCTGATAATCCGGACATCCCGGCGCCAACAATTACAATGTGTTTCTGTTTAGATTTCGGGACAGGAGGCAATCCTCGTATGGCAATATCCATCATCTCTTCATACTGCGGATCTATAAGACACTCTTCCAACAAGTTTGAACCTTTGCTGCTTTGACCATACGCTCCAGCCCAAACCAGCAGGCTGAGAAATACTGGGGGAACAAAGAGATTGCAAAGTACTTTAGAAAATATTTTTACTAACAACCATAAAAATACGAATATATGTAATGGAGACCCCCATTGGGGACTTTTTTGTTTGTTTCTTAGGCTAGGCTGATAAAGGCAACTTGTGTGGGAAATTAAACTCATGGCTCAGCGGCCATGCTCAACAATATGAAGTATCTCTGGCAACTGCCTCTAATACCTGTGTGCAGCATAGCTGTAAGAGTTAGATCCCATGTGCATTGTGGCAACGAGCGCTGAAATGCTTGTGTTAGTGTGCGTTACCACAATGCATGGCAACCCAGCTGCTCTAAGTGTGATCCATTGAGGTGCCATTTATTGTGAACAGTACCCCAACACATTGTACAGGAGAGCCCATCACACGATGCATGGCAGCACACCATAACCCATATACAGGTGGTCCCTGGGTTACAAACATCCGACTTACAAACAACTCCTACTTACCAGGGATGTGCAGTCAGGGGAGGCAGGTGAGGCAGAGCCTCAACTGCCATAAACATAAAAAAAAAAACGAAAAAAACAAAAAACCCATCAAGCTTCGAGGGTCAGATTGGCGACCTGGGGTCACAGAGACTTGGGGGGGGGGGGGGGGTAGGTAGCTGAAGTCATTCCCCGTGAATGGTCAAAATTTGAGGCTCCTGCCACCTATGGTTCCAGAGATACAGGGCTCCTTGCGCAGCCTGTCAGAAGCTACTTACAGCACGGCCACACTGTGTTTGCAGCAGATTGAGAGGATGAGATCACAGTGCCTCTCCTCACTTCTTGTCAGAGGCACTGAGCTCAATGGACAGCTTGGAGCCTTGGACCAATAGTAAAGTACCATTGTTCCAAGCTGTCCAATAAAAATGCTGCAGTGGAGGCTGTCCTCTCACTGCAGTGTCATAGAAGGGGGCAGCCCTCTTAACTACAAGGAAATACATGGGTTTATGGGTATAAGGTTTACCCATAATCCTGTGTTTTTCCTCACACAGTTAAGAGGGATAATCCTCTGCTGCTGAAAAGGTACTGTTATAAGATAATTTATTATTTATCTATTTACTGTGAAATTACTGTTTTGAAGTTATAACTTCAAACTTCAGCAGGTTAAGCCACCTGCTTGAGTACAGTCTTTGAAAATATAGTAAATTACCTTAAAAACAATATATAATAATTATTTGTATATTACTTACTTAGGGTAATTAACCCCTTGCCACCCAGGCAAATTCTTACACTTCTCTCCTACATGTAAAAATCATATTTTTTTTACTAGAAAATTACTCAGAACCCCCAAACATTATATATATATATATTAGCAGACACCCTAGGGAATAAAATGGCGGTCATTGCAACTTTTTATGTTACACGGTATTCGCAATTTTTTAAACATGCTTTTTTTGGAAATAAAACTGTTTCATGAATAAAAAAAATAAAACACTAAAGTTAGCCCTGTTTTTTGTATAATGTGAAAGATGATGTTATGTCAAGTAAATAGATACCTAACATGTCACGCTTTAAAATTGCGCACACTTGTGGAATGGCGCCAAACTTCAGTACTTAAAAATCTCCATTACATGTTTAGCGTTACAGAGGAGGTCTAGTGCTAGAATTATTGCTCTCGCTCTAATGATCGGGGTGTATATAACCTGTGTGTATCTGGCTCTGATACTCCCCAGCCACTGACCTCACTGCACATCCCTGCTACTTACAAACGGAGGGAGACAACAGGAAGTGAGAGGAAATCTCCTCCTAGGAAGGCAAATTCACTCCTGTAAGAGTTATAGGAAAAAGGGGTCTGCACTGAAGCTTTATCACCAATCCTTGTTTCCACAACAACCCAAAATTTTCAATATCCAATTGTCATAAGGACAGAAAGTGAGGTGAAATCTTTTGAACAGGGACATAGACAGTAATACAAATGTTACAGGGGTGTTAAAGTGGTTGTAAACTCTCCTGACGATTAAAAAAACAAAACAAAAAAACTGCAAGACAAAGGCATAATGAGCTAGTATGCATCGCATACTAGCTCTAAGCTCATTATGAAATACTTAACTTGGAACAAAGCTGTTGCAGCGGTCACCGAACACTGCTGTGACCGGCGACATGCTTCTTCCGAGTTTGGCGGCTCCAGCCAACCATAGTGCGGGCTCCAGCGCTGTGATTGACCGAAGCCGCGCTGACGTCACTCCTGCGCATGCAAGCTGGAGCTGTTGGTAGCGGCACACTTAGTGAACAAACAACACAGTCGGGCTGTTTCTTTACTGTGCATGTGCCGATGACGTCGGCACCTGCAGATACAGAGAATATGTCCTAAATGGTGCAAATTTAGGAGATATTCATGGAACCTACAGGTAAGCCTTTTTTATAGGCTTACCTGTAGGTTAAAGTGGATGTACTGAGCATACAGCCACTTTAAGCCTTCCCTATGCCATCCAAAAACCTTAAAAATATTTGTTTTGGCTTGACATACAAATAAAACTTAAATCGGAGGTCAGCCGTCTGCCGCCGCTCCTTTGAAAATTGAAACTTTAGGACACTTAACTGTCCTGGGGTCCAGTGATGTCGGCACCGCCCGCTGATCTACAAAGAGTCTGGACGAGTGCTGCCACCGCCATTGAGGTTACGGGTACCTGGACGTGTAGCCGTTCGGCTTCATGGGCGGGCCCCTACTGCGCATGCACGAGCTGCCGCTGCGTTTTCTCATTGGTGGCCAGGCAGCTGACAGGTGTCCTCTTCCCCCTCCCCCCTGAAAGGTGCCAAATGTGACACCTGAGGGGGGGAGGAATCCGATCAGCGGAAGTTCCACTTTTGGGTGGAATTCCGCTTTAAAAACAAATCTACAGAACCTATCTTCTTTGTAACTCGGGGACCGCCTGTACTATGCTTTGTAGTGTGCTACGTTTTTACAAAAGGGTCATGTATGATTTTTAATCTGTTGTGATTTATTGGAAGCCCATTCACAATTATACTCTGCTTAACCCAATGTCTATTAATGAATGCCATAATGTGTGTTAATGCACGTGTATTAACCACTTACCAACCGGAAGGTTTTCCAGCTTTAGGACCAGAGCACTTTTTGCGATTCGGCGCTGCGTCGCTTTAACTGACATTTGCGCGGTCGTGCGACGTTGCACCCAAACAAAATTTGCGTCCTTTTTTCCCACAAATAGAGCTTTCTTTTGGTGGTATTTGATCGCCTCTGCGTCATTTCTGATCGCCGCTATAAACAAAAGAAGAGCGACCATTTTGCAAAAAAGCCCAAATTTCTTACCTTTTGCTAAAATTCAAATCCAAAAAAAAAATATAAAAAAACATTTTTTTCACAGTTTTTGGCCGATTTATACAATTCCTCATATTTGTGATAAAAAAAAAATCGCAATCGGCGTTTATTGATTGGTTTGCGCAAAAGTGGCCGCGTTTACAGATGATGAGAATGCATTTCTGGGGTTTTTATTTTTTTTTATTTTTTACTAGTAATGGCGGCGATCTGCGATTTTTAGCAGTACTGCGATATTGCAGCGGACATGTCGGACATTTTTGACACTTTTTTGGGACCAATGACATTTATTCAGCGATCAGAAATTTAAATGTCCACTGATTACTGTATAAATGTCATTGGCAGTGAAGGGGTTAACCTGCAGGGGGAGTTAGGGGTTAACTGTGTTCCCTGGGTGTGTTCTTACTGTGGGGAGGTTGGGCTACAATGGGCATGAGAGATCTAACTGATCCCAGTAACAGGGATCAGTAGATCTCTCATGCCCCCACTAACAGAGCGGGGAACCACCGTGTTTACATCGACGGTTCCCCGTTCTTTCCCTGTGGCCGCTCATCGCGGCTCGCTGGCGGACATCGGGTCCGCCCGAGCCGCGGGCACACTCCTCTTGTATGCCTGCAGTCTCTGACAATCTCTTGTATGCCTGCAGTCTCTGACCATCTCCTGTAGTACGTCTGCAGTCTCTGACCATCTCTTGTACACCTGCAGTCCTTGACCATCTCCTGTAGTACAACTGCAGTCTCTGACCATCTCCTCCAGTATGTTTGCAGTCTCTGACCATCTCCTGTAGTACGCCTGCAGTCTCTGACCCTCTCTTGTATGTCTGCAGTCTCTGACCATCTCCTGTAGTAATATGCAGTCTCTGACCATCTCCTGTAGTACACCTACAGTCTCTGACCCTCTCCTGTACTATGTCTGCAGTCTCTGATCATCTCCTGTACTATGTCTACAGTCTCTGATCATCTCCTGTACTATGTCTACAGTCTCTGACCATCTCCTGTACTATGTCTGCAATCTCTGACCATCTCCTGTAGTATGTCTGCGGTTTCTGACCATCTCTTGTAGTATGTCTGCAGTCTCTGACATTCTCTTGTACATTTGCAGTCCCTGACTATCTCTTGTATGCGTGCAATCTCTGACCATCTCCTGTAGTACACCTACAGTCTCTGACCCTCTCCTGTACTATGTCTGTGCGGTCTCTGACCATCTCCTGTACTATTTATGCAGTCTCTGACCATCTCCTGTACTATGTCTGTAGTCTCTGACCATCTCCTGTACTATGTCTGCAGTCTCTGACCATCTCCTGTACTATGTCTGCAGTCTCTGACCATCTCCTGTACTATGTCTGCAGTCTCTGACCATCTCCTGTACTATGTCTGCAATCACTGACCATCTCCTGTAGTACGTCTGCAGTCTCTGACCATCTCCTGTACTATGTCTGCAATCTCTGAACATCTCCTGTACTATGTCTGCAATCACTGACCATCTCCTGTAGTACGTCTGCAGTCTCTGACCATCTCCTGTACTATGTCTGCAATCTCTGAACATCTCCTGTAGTACGCCTGCAGTTTCTGACCATCTCTTGTACGCCTGCAGCCTCCGACCATCTCACGTAGTATGTCTGGCAGTAAATGATATGCACAACCCTTTGGTGTGTCAGGGGCTGCAGTTGAGGCACTGAAAACCTCATCGGTTGGCCATCACTGGGATGCAGTCTCAAACAAAGCTATACATCCACACAACAAATGGAGTGTATGAGAGTCAGAACAAGCTGTTCTGGTTTAAAGTAGACCTTTCACCATGAAGGCCTCTATCACACACACTGCAGTCCCTACTTTTTTGTGCTCTGCTCATTGCTAATAACACGTTCTAGGAGTTTTCTGTCTATTGGTGAGTCCCCCACCTCCCCAGTCCATGGTGTGCAGGCAGTGAGATGATGCGCTCCATCGACCCACACAGCGCTGCTTGGTTCCCCCCCCCACTTCACCACTTGGTACCTGCTGCTGAACCCCCCCCCCCCAGGACAAAAAATTATCTACGGCCCTGGTCTGCATTGATAATCAATGCACTGATTATCAGCGCAGACCCTCCCCCCCCCCCCCCGTCAGGAGAGCAGCCTTGTCAGCGCGTATAGAGGAAAAGCTGATAAACTGCGCTTCCTGCATAGTGCACTGCACTATGATGTGACCAGCTGTGATTGCACACAGTTGATCACATGGTAAAGAGCTTATGTCATAGCCTCTTTACCAAGATCAGAGATGCGGTGTGTCAGACTGACACACCACACCACCGATCGCCGGGCTACGCACCCCCGGCTTATCCTGCTGGACCATTTTGCGGCCGTCATATTGCTATATGTCAGGCGGGAAGTGGTTAAAAACAAGATTATTGGTAGGCATATTGATGGATAATTCTGCTAGAAATCTGTTTTATTATGTTTCTAGTCATCTTCTGGTCAGTTCCTCCTATATGACCCATCATAAGAATGATATACCTGAGAAAAGCAAAAATGATGTTCATTGGGGTTATCTGTAATGCTGTTATTTATTTATTAATTTAATATTTTTTATTAATTTTATACTCTCATTTTTACTCTCATTCAAAGACAAGAAAACAGTCCAAGAATTTGTTTTTGTTGTCTTACTGGTGAAAACAACTTGGATAGGGTATGGGATTTTAGGGATGCCCAATTTGACTTGAAGAACAACGATGAGGGCAACTTCCTTCTCTATGTAATCCAGAAAATGAACATACACTTGACTTTGTTCCCTCCAGAACAGCAACAATCTCTATGAACTTGCCAATGAAATCTCTCCTTTACAGGAGCTCTGTTTCCCAGTGTAGAATTTTTGCAGAATCTCAACTTGCAGGAGCCCTATGTCCCCTTTTTTGAAAATACCAGCCCATCTGGCTGCTTAGTAAAATGTCCCAGGACAAGGGATTTGGTCACAGCTTGCTAGCACAGAAAATCTTGCTTGATATTACACCCAGAGCTGTAACCCTTTCAAGCCTTGGAAAATCTAGAAGTGCTCACACTGTCCCTGGAAATACAATTGCCCAGAAGAGACTCATGCTCAGACCTCCTACTGTACAAGTCCTTCTCTGCAAGCCAGGGTGTCTCCCAACTCAGACCATGGGATATTGGAGATCTCTCAGTACTTCTTCCTCTCTCAGCTGCCAGTCTGAAGGTAGAGCCCCCCTTAACCCGGGGTCCCCTCCCAGGCCACATGACACAGCTTCCTCACTCCATCTTCCACACGACTCTCATGCTGGCCAGGCTCCAGGATATTTAAGGGCTGATCCAGCCACCCTGCCAGGGCCTTCTGCCTGGGGATGGGCCAGGTTCCCTCAAGTATGCAGATTAGCACCTCCTGGCCTCCACCCACTACCACAACACTCCGCCTTCTGTTGGACCGGCTGGCATACACACAGTCCGAATCTCACTCGGTTTTTATTGAACCACCCAATGTCGTCCGCCATTCGAACTCGTGTGTACTAGGCTTTAGATTTCTTTACTGACAGGGATCTGGACAGGAATTTGTACAAAATCTCTCCAAATGGGACATCAACAATACGGTTTTAGCCCTTCCCCATTCTATATGAAACTAAAAAAAAACATTATTTGCTGGTATTCAACATTAAGAAAAAGTGACTAGGTTCACTTGGCTTACACTGAAGATTAGTAAGGAGTTTTGCTTCATATATTTGAAATGAAAAGTAAAAAAATATATATTTTAAGGATCATACTCTCCAGTGTGAGTTTAACATGGGACTGTTAAAGCCCAACTCTGCCCCCTGTCGGCCCCCTCCACCCCCTTGTGTATGCTATGCTCTATTTTGAATAATACTTACCTTTTCCAGATGTCCACATGGTGAGCAGTGTCCTCTTTCTCCTCATATCTTATTCAGGGATAGACAGTCCTTGATGATGTATCCTTACACTGGGAGTGCAGGGTGCTATGTTAGCACCCCATTAGGGGGTTGGTCCATGGCACCTTGCACTCACCATATGTCCTCTGAGATGAATGACAATTTGCGAAAAAAAAAAATAATAAAAAAGTACAGTGGGGACAATAACATTAGGATCTGCTTATTGCAGCCTGAGCTGCTTTTCTTTTTTTTTAAACATTTTGGTCAGCTTTAAAAAAAAATTAACCCAAACTGAGCTTTATCAACATCAAATGTGCCTGAATCTCCCTGTTGCAGCACCACATGGGACCCAATCCTCTGCCTCCTGTTACTGGCTCTAAAATGCATTCTTAACAATGTGACTTTTTACACTCTATGGTATTGAAGTCGTATCAAATTCGGACCAAATTAGTGCAGGAACCTTTTCTGAAGGCGGAGCAACATGTGTTGGATCAGTTACGACAGCTCTCATAGGAAAACATTAAATTTGACATGTCATGCGACTTGTTCGCTCACAAGTCGGATCCCATGTTGCACCAGTGTGAACCGGGCCTTATATGGATTGGCCCTTGCTGGCATGTGATTGTAGCAGATTTACACAGGTACTATAGAATGCTTACCCAACCTGTTGTTTATTGCTATTATGACCCATTATTTTCTCTTGATCCACTATAAGCCTGGTGTTGGTGTTTTATTTCATTCATGCATTTGGCATGATAAAATGTGGTGTTAATTTTTTACTACTAATAATAAATGCTTGTATGTTGCGTCCCTGTATGCTACACCTGATAGAGAAAGATGGCTGTTCTCAAAGATTATAGCACCTTGCACTCACAGTGTTGGACATTCTGCTACTTAAAAAAAATCTTTAGATAAGGTTTTTGCACGCTATGCCTCATTGCTTCTTTCTGAATATTCTACATGTTTGACCCGTGAAATGGCACACAGATGAAGGTTTGTCTGTCATAAGCAGGAAAGGAGGTGAACAGCTTTTATATAGTTATCCTGCAAGTTCAACTATATGAGAAAAAAAATCAGGTAAAAATAGAAAAGAAGATATTGCAACCTCAAGATCTTTAAAGTCACCCTGACAGCAAAAGGTCATTTTATTGCTCAGAGCGTAGCTGTAAGAAAAGAGGGAATATTCTTACCTTTCAGGCAGCTTGTTGGTTAAAACTCCACCTCCTTACTGCACCACCTACAAGCACTCCACATTGCAGATTGTGTAGAATATTTGTTCCCCTACTGCAAGCTACGGTTTCTCCCACCGGCTCAAACTTTACTACAGAATGTACAAGGCAGTGGGAGGAACCATGGTGTACATAGGGGAAACAGGTATTCGAGCCGTTCAACTTGCCAAATGGTAATGTTGGGCTAGAACCTGTCAGGTCTTAAATTGTTTCTGTTTGGGTTTTTCCTGCTGGTCCTGGACTTACATAATGCCACTGCCTGATAAAACATATATCAAAATGACCTTAAGTAAAAATAAATCTCTGTAACAGAGCCCAGAACATTATAAAAACAAAACAAAAGAGGGACTACTAACCCTTCCCTGCTCTGTACAAATTTGAATTAAAAAAACAAATGGTCAAACTAAGGCTCCATGCACACTGGACGCTATAGGGCTGTTTCAGCGTCGGGTAGGAGACGCTGCTCACAAAACGTTCAATTTGCAGTGTTTTGTAAGCGGCGTTTATGGCGTTTAGCGGCGTTTTTCGGCGTCGGCGTTTTTTGGCTTTTTTTTTTTACTTCATTGGCTTCCATTGACTGCAAAAAACGCCAGACGCCGATATACCGGCGTTTAGCGGCGTCTGGCGTTTTTTTGTGGTCAGGAGAACGACTTTTGAACGCCAATTCAGGGCGTTCAGATAACAGCCCAAAAACGCCACTGCTGATAAAAGACAATAAACGACCATGTGTGCATGGACACATAGGATAAAATAAAGGGGCGTTTTTGGGCTGTTAAAAAAAAACGCCAAAACGACCAAAAACGGTCGTTTTTGAGATACAGTGTGCATGGAGCCTTACGGTTCAAACAGCACTCTGCCAATAATGCATGAGCTGGTGGGAGGTTAGCTGCAATCAGCACCTCTAGTATCGAGGGCTCCCATGATGTAGACCTGTTTGTTAACTGCAGGTACTGCTAGGAAAAATTAGTTTAAGAAATATGTTTTTTATTAAATAAACAAAGCCATGTCAAACAGCAGACAGATCAGACCTCCCTGCTGTATGACATAGCTTTATTTATAAAAAAAAACATGTGGTCACCATGTTAGCACTGATGTTTATCAACTAAGCTGGCAACTTATTTCTCTTTGGCTGGATGAACATCTTTGTGTTTTGCTTGGGTCATTTTCCATTGAAACCATCTTAATACATGTGTTAAAGTGATTGTAAAGTCTTGTTTTTTTTTAAATAACAAACTCACTGCCTCTGTCACTGTGCAGTTGGTTTTGCACAGAGCAACCCAGATCCTCCTCTTCTTGGGTTCCTCTTCACTGCTCCTGGCCCCTCCCTCCTGTTTGAGTGCCACCACAGCCCACAGCTTTCTGTGGGGGCACCCGAGCCGGGTCAGAGCTCCGCGTATCCATTCAGACCCGTACCCTCCTCCTCTCTCCTCTGATTGGCTGACTGACTTTGATTGACAGCCGCAGGAGCCAATGGCACCGCTGCTTTGTCTCAGCCAATCAGGAGCAGTGTGCCGGACGGCTTAGACATTCGTGGACATCACTGGAGAGAGAGAAAGGGCTCAGGTAAGTAATTAGGGGGGTGCTGGGAGGGCTGCTACACACAGAAGGTTTTTTTATATATAATGCATTATGATAAAAAAAACTTCTGCCTTTACAACTCCTTTAAGTTGTGCGCCAACGCATATTATGATGCGTGCTGACATTCAATACAAAGTGCATTGAAACATGCATTAAAAACACACAATGAAAAACGCATCGGGGAAAAAGCATAGGTGTAAATTAAGGAGTACTTAGGCTGAATTCACACCTTTGTATTTTTCCGGAAACATTTTCTTTTTCAATAATTTTATTGTTTTGAAAAAAAGATTGACATACAAAATATGACAAATATACTTTTGCATCTTGCATATCGTAAATAAACATTACACAAAGGTTTCCAGAACACCTATTCCTGAGTTCATTTTAATATTGTGAGACCATTACTTATTCCCATATAGAAATGTAATTTTTTCAATAGGGAAACCTATGTCAAATTTGAACAAAAGAGAAAACAAGAAAGGAAGGAAGTGAAGAAAAGAAAGAAAGTGTGAAGAGGTGCCCCAGGGCCAGAACGGGAGGAGGAGGGGGTTGGGGGCGGAAGGTACAGGAGCCCCAGGCACAAGGGCACAACAATTAACTGGGGGGGGGGGGGTGCAGGTGGAGTGCGGTGAGTCCGACTGCAGGCAGTCTGCCTGAGTGCAGTTGAAGATACCCAGCATGGCTTTTGCCAGGCTACCACCACTGTCCAGATCAGAACACCAAGTACTGCACTCCTGCGCCCGGCACTATGCATTATTATATCATTCATCTCTGTTAAGCGGAGTGATCTCCACCTGACAAATCACTGCTAGTCCCGACTTCTGTAGTGAAATCATGCAGAGGCCAGAACAGGAGAGAGCGGTGCTGTGAGGAAGGAAACCTGGCACCAATGCATAGGATCAGATGTAACAAGGTCAGCAATTTGTAAAGTAAATTTTTCTTCTTTTAACCGTATCGCATACATTTACTGTTGCAGAGTGGCGCTGTCCCGCAAATCTATAAATGGCGGCTCGCGCTCTCGTGCCCACCGCACTTTGCAGGAGTGTGGCCGCAGCTTGGGCCGACTCGATCTCTGCCGGCGAGCTGCATTTGCCTACCAGAGAGGAAGAAAGGGGAACCGCCGATGTAAACCCAGCAGTTCCCCGCTCTGTCAGGCAGCATGTAAGAGATCTACTGATCCCTGTCATTGGTATCAGTTAGATCTCTTATGCCCCTGGTAGCCCAGCCTCCTCACAGTTAGAACACGCCTAGGGAACACAGTTAACCCCTAGATCGCCCCATGCAGGTTAACCCCTTCACTGCCAATGACATTTAGTGGATATTTACATTTCCGATCGTTGTATAAATGTCATTGGTTCCAAAAAAGTGTAAAAATTGTCCGCCCCAATATCACAGTTCAGCTAAAAATCGCAGATCGCCGCCACTACTAGAAAAAAAAATTCTAAAAATGCATAGAAATTAAGTCTCAAGTTTGTAAACGTGGCAACGTTTGCGCAAACCAATCAATAAATGACAATTGCGATTTTGTTTACCAAAAATATGAGGAAGAATATAAATCGGCCAAAACTGATGAATACATTTTTTTAAATATTTTTTTTGGAAATGTATTTTAGCAAAAAGTAAGAAATACTGTTTTATTTTTTTGCAAAATTGTCTCTCTTTTTTTGTTTATAGCAGTAATCAGAAATGACGCAGAGGTGATAAAATACCACCAAAAGAAAGCTCTATTTGTGGAAAAAAAAGGATGCAAATTATGTCTGGGTACAACGTCGCACGACCGCTCAATTGTCAGTTAAAGTGACGCAGTGCCGAATCGCAAAAAGTGCTCTGGTCCTAACGTGGGGAATCCTTTCAGGGGCTAAAGTGGTTAATATAGCAAACATGTCATACTTACCTACTGTGTAATGGTATGGCACAAAGCAGACCCGATTCTCCTCTGCTGGGTTCTCCCCCCTCCCAGGTGCTCCTGGCGTCTCCTATTCTCAGTGTTCCATAATAGGAATCTGCTTCCTATTGTGGCACACCTGTAGGCACGATTTTATTTATTTTTTTATTTATTTATTTCAGGTATTTATATAGCGCTTTCAATTTACGCAGAGATTTACATATATATTGTACATTCACATCAGTCCCTACCCTCAAGTAGCTTATAATCTAAGGTCCCTAACTCACATTCATACATATACTAGGGACAATTTAGACAGGAACTAATTTACCTACCAGCATGTCTTTGGAGTGTGGGATTCGAACCAGCAACCCTTTTGCTGCCAGGCAAAAGTGCTATCCACTACACCACTGTGTCACCCATGATCTTGTCTATAGAAACAGACAGCGAGGCTTGGCCTGCTCCCCTCTCCCTCGTCACAGAATTTGACTAACAGCACCAAGGAGAAGAGAAAGGAACTTCTACAGACGGGCACAGCGCTGGATCATGATCTGGGGGTGGGAGATGAAGGAGTAATACACATACTGAAACATTTTTTACCTTGCAGGGAATGCATTTGGCCCCTTTCACATGATTGGCCTGCTCGGATCTGCTTGTCTGTTTTTCAGGTGGATTGGAGCGGGCCACCCATTGACTTCTATGGGCAGGCAGATGTCAGCGGAGAGGTTTCCACAGACACCTGCCTGCCATCCGATCCGACAAGTTTCGCTCAAAACAGACAGCTGGCAATACGTTTGCCATCCATCTGGCAGATCGGATGGAATCTGATGAAAATGGATGTCCGAGCATGAAGGGGTTAATGAACTGCCACTGGTCACGGATACCCAATGCCCAGTGGCAGTGTTAATAGCAACCCCTTTGTGCTGCCATAAAGGCTGGGGGCAGTTAGTTGATCCAGTTGTGTTGCATTAGTGGCCAGGTCATCAGTTATTCACCCCTTCATGCTGCAATATAAAGTCAGTGTTAATTGACCCCTTTGTTTGTCATTATGAAGGGGTTAATAAACACTGCCACTGGCCACTAATGCAGCACAAAGGGGTTACCTAGCACCGCCACGGACCACCAAAGGGGGGGGGGATGTTTTAATTAGAACTGACACTGACCATTAACACAGGATTATTAAAGTGGAATTCAAGCTTAAACATAACTAGCCTTAAAAATGTCCCCTCCGCCCTCCTAACCTGTGTAAAAAAGATGTATATACTCACTTTTCAGCCCACTCTGGTCCAGTCATGTGATCCCCTGTGCCAGCCAGAAGTGGCTACAGGGGAGAGGAGGGAACACCAATAACCAGGGGCATCAGGAGGGGGGGCTGAGGGGGGCTAGAGCCCTGAATGGCCCCCTGAAAAGCCCTGGGTCTCGGGGCAGCCCAAGCCGTGAGTAGCCATAGACTAAACTAGCTGACACGGTGGCGCCTATGATGGACATCACCAACACTCCGCTACAGGGCGCCGCTGCAACCAAGAGGTGGGACTTGGGAGTAACACTGCAGGGCGCGCGCCGGGCGGCTATGATGGACATCACACTTGGCCAATCCCATGTTAGCATGGGACGTGTGATGTCCATTAAAGGACAGTACTAGGTACTAGTCTGTCTAACTGCAACAGTGTGTGGCACACTGATGTAAGGAGGCACTGTTCTGGGGACACACCTGATGTACGGAGGCACTCTGTTGGGGACACACCTGATGTAAAGAGGCACTCTTCTGGGGATACACCTGATGTAAGGAGGCACTCCGCTGGGGACACACCTGATGTAAGGAGGCACTCTGCTGGGGACACACCTGATGTAAGGAGGCACCCTGCTGGGGACACACCTGATGTAAGGAGGCACTCCGCTGGGGACACACCTGATTTAAAGAGGCACTCTGCTGGGGACACACCTGATGTAAGCAGGCACTCCGCTGGGGACACACCTGATGTAAGGAGTCACTCCGCTGGGGACACACCTGATGTAAGGAGTCACTCCGCTGGGGACGCCTGATGTAAGGAGGGACTCCGCTGGGGACACCTGATGGAAGGAGGCACTCCGTTGGGGACACCTGATTACATCTGGTGGCAGGCGACGTGCCAAGTGACACACTCAGGGCTCCCACTGATTCTGCATTATGGTGAGTTGAACTATTTAATTTTATATTACAATGTAATAATAGAAATAATGCGCTTCAGTCATCCTGACACCATATCAACCATGGTGCTGGGATGATTGAAGCGCTAACTCCAGGTGTTTGGAGTATCTTTATCTGCTGATTGTTAAACTTTCTGGAATACACATATTGCTATTGTGATGTAGGATCTGGGCCTGCTGGTTATCCATCCCTCTTTCTTTCCTTCTCTCTCCTTCCTTTCCTATTTCATTCTTACTTTCTCCCTCCATTCCTCATTCATCTCAGATCCAAGCCACACCCCTTTGAGCCACACCCATTTAAGCCATGCCCACTCTTGTAGTTTAAACTACGCCGCATTTCATCGGGCTGAAGCCCTGGTCTTTTTCCCACCTAGCAATGCCCCTGCCAACAACAGATGGGACATGGGAGCTTATGAGTAATGTCACCATTCCAGGCTTTACCAGCCATTGTCGGAGCTCTCTCTCCCCTTACCCCTGCAGCTGGCTGACATAGAGAATCACGTGACTGAGTCGAAGCAGGCTGAAAATAGCTAAATACATACATATTTTTTTTACACGGGTTAGTTAGCATAGGTGTTAGGAGGGGGAGGGAGCATTTTTAAGGCTGGTTAGGTTTATTCTGGAATTCCACCAATGAAGGGGGCATAACCAGCATAACAGTACTGACAACCTATGCTGGGGATTATTATTGCGTTAACTGCCACTAATGCTGTCAGTTATTACTACAGAAACTGATAATGCTGGAGGTTATTATTGCAAAAAAATTGGCACCTATGCTGGGGGTTATCACTGTCTAAACTGGCACCAATACTGGAGGTTATTACTGAGTAAACTGGCACCGGTATAGGAGGTTATTATTGACTAAACTGGCACCAATACTGGAGGTTATTATTGCATAAACTGGCACCAATACTGGAGGTTATTACTGACTAAACAGGCACCAATACTGGAGGTTATTATTGAGTAAACTGGCACCAGTACTGGTGTTTATTATTGCACAAGCTAGCACCAATGCTGGGGGTTAATAATGTCACTAGCACTGATGCTGGTAGTTATTATTGCTGCTACTGACATCTAGGCTATGTTTGCATGGTAAATATAAAGGTGGTCACATTTGCTGTATTATCATTTAAAAGCAATTTGTTCAGTTTTTCTAATAAAAAACATACAGTTAAAATGTGTGAGTGAATTAACTCTAGCTCAAGCTAATTTAATTTGTGTTGTTTTAAATATTTGAAAAGACACTTGAAAAGACATTAATCACTTCAGCCCCGGAAGGATTTACCCCGTTCCTGACCAGAGCACTTTTTGCGATTCAGCAATGTGTCGCTTTAACTGACAATTGCGCGGTCGTACGACATTGTACCCAAACAAAATTGACGTCCTTTTTTCCCCACAAATAGAGCTTTCTTTTGGTGGTATTTGATCACCACTGCAGTTTTTTTTTTGCGCTATAAACAAATAAAGAGAAATAATTTTGAAAAAAAAAAACAATATTTCTTACTTTTTGCTATAATACATATCCAAAAAAAATATAAAAAAACTAATTTATTCATCAGTTTAGGCCAAAATGTATTCTACATATTTTTGGTGAATAAAATCGCAAAAAGCGTTTATTGATTGGTTTGCGCAAAAGTTATTGCGTCTACAAACAACTGTGCCCTCATTGTGTTCTGAGTTGGACTGGGCTGGCAGGGACATGACAGATCTAACTGATCCCGATGACAGGGATCAGTAGATCACTGTCATGTCCCCTGACAGAATGGCAAACCAATGTGTTTACATTGGCGGTTCCACATTCTGTGTCTGTATTAGGCGATCGCGAGTCGCCTGTGGACAACGAGTCTGCCTGACCCATGGCCACACTCACGTAGGGTGCGGCGAGCATGAGAGCGTGCCGGCGCACGCCCACCTGCAACTGCGGCTGCTCGAATTGCCGTTTATATATGCCAATTTGTGCAGCGCTGGCAACCTGCCACAGTAAATGTACACAATGCGGTCGGCAAGTGGTTAAGGCAGATTTTGTTCCTGCAACCATGCCTATAGCGCTGGCAATAATCACATGCTAGAAATCCGACATGCTTGTTGTACCCAAGTCAGTTGATGGATTGATTTGGGTACAATCAGCCTGCTCATACATGGATTTAATCTCGTCTTGTCCCTGCTGAATCAACGGAGATTTGAACCATCTATTGCCAGCTTAACTCATTTGTAATAAACAGGTGGTGGTGGAGAGGGTGGAGTTTACCATTTTCACCCGGGGCACCCGATGAACTTGTCCCAGCACTGGGTGCTCCCCACCTCTTCATTCCTTCATTTCTCCTGTACATCCAGCATACAGCACTATCATTTTTCATTTACCGTGATCCACGATAATTTTGTGTTTATAAGCGTGAATGGGATAGACGAAGACCTCCATTCATGATCTGGCTATTTCTATCCTAGCAGTTAAGAATATAAATGAGATTATTTTTTTTCAGTTTGCCTCAATACCTCCTCTTTTGGTCCTCCGAGTTATATTTAAAACCACTCAACTTTCGGGCATGTCCACTATAAGTGATTTTCTCTGCCTTCTGGTCCACATCCCCTGAAACACTTAGGAGAGGCACCTGGGATATGAGAAGCTATTTTTATAGGTACCATCTCTACTAATACATTTTTAACCACTTCAGCCCCGGAAGGATTTCCCACATTAGGACCAGAGCACTTTTTGCGATTCGGCACTGCGTCGCTTTAACTGACAATTACGCGGTCGTGCGACGTTGTACCAAAACAAAATTGGCTTCATTGTTTTCCCACAAATAGAGCTTTCTTTTGGTGGTATTTGATCACCTCTGCGTTACTTCTGATTACCTCTATAAACTTAAAAAAGCAGCAATTTTGAAAAAAAATATATATTTTTTACTTTTTGCTATAAAAATGTCCAAAAAAAACAAAACAAATTTATTCATCAGTTTTGGCTAATATATATTCTTCTACATATTTGAAGTAAAAAAAAAAACACAAAATCTCCCTAGCTGCGCGTGCGCGGATTGGCGTTTATAGACGGCGATTCGCACTACGCTGCCAACTTGCAGTAGTAAATCTACGTGACGTCGTCGTTAAGTGGTTAATATAAATGCATCAAATGCATCTCAATGCATGTGTCAACTCATATTAAAAATGCCCAAGTCTTAATGCATGTGTTGAGATGTGTATTGATTCTTCTCTATTATTTATATAGAAAATGCATTAGTAGGAAAACACATCGGTGTGAGTCCAGCCTCAATGTGTATGCAGAAGTTATCATTTTCTAAACAAGTACACAAAAAAAAATAAGAAATGTTTTAAAAAAATAGTAAATACATGTGTTAAGATGTGTTTACATGTATTCGAATAGAAAATGGATTGAGGAGGAAGGGGGGGGGGGGGGGGATGTGTGATTCTAGTTTCAATGTGCACCTGAAAATACATATTTTGTATAAAAGTACAAAAGAATAAAATTTAAAAAAAAAGTACACCATACAAAAAGGGTAAAAAACACACGCAAAAGTAAAATATGCTCATCAGGAGCAATGTAAAGCCCATTGCACCTCTAAAAACAGCCAAATAACACTTTCAACCACCGTAGTTTCTTCTTCCGCATTGACAAAGCACTTCACTAAAATGGTAAAATTTCAGTAAAATGTAAAAATTTTCTAAAAGGGAAAAACTGTAATTTTTTCTCATTCCTAATAACAAAACAATATAATATTAACGGAAATAGCAAACAACACTTACCAAACTTCTCCATGTCCTTCTTCTGTTTGTGCAGAACTAATATTGTAGATTTGCACTGTGTTTTTATTACTAACTTAATAGGAGGAGCAACTCTTGCATAATATAATGATAAATCACCAACATGCTAATTTGATCTTATACATAGCATACAACCGATGTCACAACATAAGGTTTATGTGTAATCTCCGTTGACAGATGAAAATAGTTATTATGGTATTGGAAGCGATTGACATACTATTGTCTGTCTAGGTATTCATTATTCACTATTGTTTGTTGAGCATGTAGCCCTCTTTAGGGGGATTGTGGGATTATGAAGAATGGCCCTCCCCAAACAGGATATTGCGCTAAAGCTGTAGGTAAATAATTGAATCAGAACCTTCACTAAGTGGAAGAGTGGCTTTGATAATAAAGTTGGCAGTGCCTCCACCCAGGACAGGTCCTGAGCAGGTGATCCCCTTTCTGTTAACCAGTAATCTATTCAGAGTAATTGGGAGTAGAGGAACTGCTGCAACCAGAACATAACATTAACCATACGTATATAGAAGCACACCAGTGTGAAAATATAAACTTTATATAAGAAATGATTAATTATAGTACTTACATCCAATATACAAATGGTATTATCAGCAAAGGGCCCTACAACAGAAGCCAAGTAGTGAGCCTATTGGTCGGCCATTAAAAGCTATGAGTGTGCGCTGAACAGGCGCACACTCATAGCTTGATTGGCTGCCCTGAGCCTCCGCTCACTGTGATTGGATGAGGGGCCGGGGGCGGGTCACTGTGGCAGCGGACGTGACTTCCGCTCCCACAGAGACCATGACCGCCGTGGACAGCCGCTCTCCGTGTGCCGAACTCTGCAGACTCCAGCACGCTCTCGCATGCCGAATCTCTGCAACAATCCTGCCTGCTGGATGGGGTAAGTGCGGGGAGGGGAGGGGGGGTGTAAGATCTCTGCAATGTACACACCTGTGTCCCTGGCTGCAAACTACCCCTACCTGTGTCCCTGGCTGCAAACTGCCCCCACCTGTGTCCCTGGCTGCAAACTGCCCCCACCTGTGTCCCTGGCTGCAAACTGCCCCCACCTGTGTCTCTGGCTGCAAACTGCCCCTACCTGTGTCCCTGGCTGCAAACTGCCCCCACCTGTGTCCCTGGCTGCAAACTGCCCCCACCTGTGTCCCTGGCTGCAAATTGCCCCCACCTGTGTCCCTGGCTGCAAACTGCCACCACCTGTGTCCCTGGCTGCAAACTGGCCCCAGCTGTGTCCCTGGCTGCAAACTGCCCCAGCTGTGTCCCTGGCTGCAAACTGCCCCACCTCTGTCACTGGCTGCAAACTGCCCCCACCTGTGTCACTGGCTGCAAACTGCCCCCACCTGTGTCACTG
>BLSH010277349.1:2023095-2049154 GCA_018402905.1 Glandirana rugosa
TGAGGAAGGTATCGGGGTCGTAGTCCGTAACTCCTCAGTCAATAAACTTGTGTCTTAGTTGGTGAACGAGGAACTGTTACGTCTCGGTAATGAACTAAGTCTAGTCGCCGCCGACCACGTATACCCCGCGAACCTGCGGCGGAGAGGCGGCGACTCTTCCTTTTTTTTCAGTCGGGCCGGGGGGACGTCCACCGCGGCCATGTAACTGAAAAGAAAAAAAAAAGGAGCCGAGGAACGACAGTCGACTGTCGTTCATCACTCGGCCAACCAGTCGGTAATTTCAGATAGACACACGCGACTTGTTCGCGGAGGCAGCCAATCAGCCTATGTGTGTGCGCTTGTTCAGCGCACACAGATAGACTTTAATGGCTGACCAACCGGCTCACTACTTGCTGTCAGCTGACAGCAAGGAGCCGAGGAAAAAAAAAAGAAAAGTCAATGTACCGGCGCCACCTGCAGGGGGGCCGGGCTGACTTTTTTTTCCTTCTCAGCGGCGGAGAGGCGGCGTCCAAGCGCCCCATATGCACCAGCCGCCGCTGATCTGAATCAAGTAATGGCTCTGCATTGTCAAGGAGCAAGTGGTTGATTCTGTGTTCAAATAACTGACTCCTCAATGCCTGATGCTGGGGCTATGGAAGGAGTAGCTGTGGACCAGGAGGCAGAATAAACCGCTCTGGCAACTGCCGTGGACTGTGCACTAGTTTCTGCTTGGGTGATGGGGAGGATGGTTTACTAAGCATGTCCACCACCTCCTCTGCATACTGTGGCTGGATAGCATGGGCAACATCACTAAACAGAGGAAATGGTGCCCTGTCTGAGGACGGACCACGTCCACCTTTGCCTGTAGACACAGACACTGCTGGCCCCCTCACAGTGCCATGGGAACGTCTGTCTCTTCTTGTTGGCCTCCCAGACATGATGGGGGGCTTATTAAGGAAATATAATAGAGATGGGGAAATGTGTACGTGGATGCACTTTAATTAATGGAAAGTGGTGTTTGGTGCACTTTAACTTCAATACTCACTACACAGACACACTCCACTTGCACACTGCAATATACTGCCGTAAACGTGCACTAACGCACTGCAATGTACTCCTGTAAACGTGCACTAACGCACTGCAATATACTGCCGTAAACGTGCACTAAAGCACTGCAATATACTGCTGTAAATGTGCACTAATGTACTGCAATATACTGCGGTAAACACTCACTAATGCACTTTACTATACTGCAGTAGACATGCACTAACGCACTGCAATATACTGCCGTAAACTTGCACTAATGCACTGCAATATACTGTTGTAAATGTGCACTAACATACTGCAATATACTGCGGTAAACATGCACTAACACTTCCTTCTGTTAAAAAAAAACATGCACTAACACACTTCACTATACTGCAGTAAACATGCACTAACACACTGCAATTTATTGCCGTAAACATGCACTAACGCACTGCAATATATTGCAGTAAACGTGCACTAACGCACTGCAATATACTGCTGTAAACGTGCACTAATGTACTGCAATATACTGCGGTAAACACTCACTAACGCACTTCACTATACTGCAGTAGACATGCACTAACCCACTGCAATCTACCGTAAACTTGCACTAATGCACTGCAATATACTGTGTAAATGTGCACTAACATACTGCAATATACTGCGGTAAACGTGCACTAACGCACGTACCTATACTGCAGTAAACATGCACTACGACACTGCAATATAGCTCAGTAAACGTGCACTAACACACTTAACTATACTGCAGTAAATGTGCACTAAAGCACTGAAATATACTGCCATAAACATGCACAAACACACTTCACTGTACTGCAGTAAACATGCACTAACACACTGCCATATACTGCGATAAACGTACACTAACACACTGCAATATACTGCCATAAACGTGCACTAATGCACTGCAATATACTGCGGTAAACCTTCACTAATGCACTTCACTATACTGCAGTATTCGTGCACTAACGCACTGCAATATACTGCCGTAAACATGCACTAATGCACTGCAATATACTGCCATAAACGTGCACTAACGCACCTCACTACACTGCTGTAACCGTGCACTAACTGTGGTAAACATGCATAATCGCACGCAACTGTACTGTAGTAAACGTGCACTAACGCACTGCAATATACTGCAGTAAATGTGTACTAACGCACTTAACTATACTGCAGTAAATGTGCAATAACGCACTGCAATATACCACAGTAAACATGCAGATAGCTGCCATAACCCCGGTATTCTCTTCTTCTCCGCTGAGATAAAATTGGTCTCTGCGGAGGATTTGCAGCAAGATTATTGTTATCTGCGGCGGTAGAAGTGCCCCCCCTCTCGCCGCGTCCCGGTCGTCTCCGCCGCTTACAGGATCCTCCGGATCCGATCCTGTCCCTTGTTTGGCAGGAAGTCGAGTGAGGGCATGATAGCCCTCATTCGACTCTATGCCCTTGTAGTACCGGAGCGATGTCAAACGCCGCTTCCGCCCTCCGGCCTTAAAGGGACAATTTAAAAAAAAAAACATTTATTTATTTTTTTTTAGGGCTTTTAAGTGTAAATGTGAGTTCTTTTTGACCCCAAACGTCACAATAAAGAGGTCCTTTCCTTTTTTTTTTTGAAAGGATAGTGTAAAAAAAAAAAAAAAAACTAAAAGAAATAAGAAAAAAAAATTAAAGCGCTCCCGTCCCTCCGAGTTCGCATATGTAAGCCGCACCCACATATGAAAACAGTGTTCAAACCACACATGTGAGGTATCGCTGTGATCGTTAGAGCGAGAGCAAATATTTCTAGCACTAGACCTCCTCTGTAACTCAAAACTGGTATCCTGTAGAAATTTTTAAATGTTGCCGATGGAGATTTTTAAGTGCCAAAGTTTGTCGCCATTCCACGAGCGGATGCAATTTTGAAGCATGACATGTTGGGTATCAATTTACTCTGCGTAACATTATCTTTTACAATTAGAAAAAAAATGGGCTAACCTTACTGTCTTCTTATTTTTAAATTAAAAAGGGTGTGTTTTTTAAAAAGAAAGTTGTGTTTGTAAGACCACTGCGCAATTACGGTGTGACATAAAGTATTGCAATGACCACCATTTTATTCTCTAGGGTGTCTGAAAAAAAAAATAATGTTTGGGGGTTTGAAATAAATTTTCTAGCAAACAAAAACTGATTTTAAACAACAGATGTCAAAAATAGGTTCAGTCCTTAAGTGGTTAAAGTGGTTGTAAAATGGACAACGGAGCTGCAGCTCGGGTCGGGAGCCCCCATAGAAAGCTGTAGGCTGTGGGGGCACTCGATAGGAGGGAGGGGCCAGGAGCTGCACCCGAGAAGAGGAGGATCTGGGCTGCTCTGTGCAAAATCAACTGCACAGAGGTAAGCATAACATGTTTGTTATTAAAAAAAAAACAAGACTTTACAATCACTTCAACTATACTGCAGTAAGAGTACCCTGACGCACTACAATATAATGCAGTATTACAGCCCTGGCACTCTACACTGACTCACTGCAATATACTACATTAAACCTGCCCTGACACAATAAACTGACACTAAAGTTAAAATGAACAGTCGCACTACACTCACGCTGCACTATCACTATATTCACACTCACAATAGAAGCACAATAGCACACTATAGCACACTAACTTGCTAGTAGCAATGAACAGAGCCCTGTTCTATCTCTCCCCACGCCAATATCACACTGCAAATGGCTGCTATGGAAGGATATTTTTATAGTGTGGGATGGGACTAGGAGCAATGAGCCATGATTGGAGAGAGTCATCAAAAGCGTCCAATCATGGGTTTAACAGTGCTATGTGCCCTGCACTGTGCGGCGGCGAGGTGCATTGTGGGGTATTCGGTGGGTCGAACGAATGGTCGAACGCCCCGACAATTTGGATGTTCACTAACATGGAGCTTCTGTTCGGATCCACCTGAAAATTTGACAGGCAATTCTTATTGGACCACTAGTGTAAAAAGGAGCCATAAGGACACATTGCAGACTTTATTTGATCCAAGCTTCTTAGCGAGAGTAAAAAAACGGAGGGAAAAGTTGAAGATGCCTCATGCTTGCTTTGGGCAGTGAAGGGAAAGCCCATTGTGTGGGGGCTCTGAGCATGTGTTTGTTGGTTGTTAAAGCAAACCTTCACTCTCTCAATTAACACTGACCATTTTGAATCCTTACTGCTAGCATTAGTAAATAGATAGGGAAGTATATCATATTTTCTTGTTTTAAACTGTTTTTTTTTGCATTTCTTTATTACTTTCTGGGTTCCATGCATAGGCAAATGATGTCATAAATCCCAGGAGTCTTCAGGAGAGGAGGAGGGGTTTTCTAAGCTAAGCACACCCTCCTGCCTATATGCCTGAGCTAAGGGAAGATGGATTTCAGGAAGTAAATGCTGCATGAATCATCCGCCCATACTCAAGATGGCCATAGCTAGGAATGCTAGAGGGCTGTTTTTCTAAATGATTTCTCAGCAATATAAACCATGGGGACGTGGATGGGGGAGTTTGATTTGAATATTAAAAATTAATGAAATAGTGCTTTGGTTTGTGGTTCTCAAATACAGTGTAGTTATTAGCTTTAAGCTATGTTGTATTATTGCCAGAGCACAAGCTAAAATCTTACCCAAGTTCACTGTTACCCGCATAATTTGGCCAGGGGAAATATTGTAACCATTTAAAGATAAACTCCAGCCAAACATACAAATGTGGGAGATGTTTTATCTGCACGATGAATTGTATTTCTGTTCATTCAGTCCTGAGATTTACACAGCTCAACTTGTTTCATTTTGGATAGAGTAAGGGAGGGTTATAACCTCTGTCAGCTTTTTTTTGTCACCTGTGTTCCATTGGGGAGCTTTCCCTTTACTTCCTGTCCCATGGTCACAACTCCAGTAAGAGGAAATCTCCCAAAAGTGAGGGGACCCTGTTTTTCACCAGAACTAATGTCCCTATTGGGAGATTTTTCCTGTATTCCTGTTCTGGTGACAGCTCAAAATTTGTGATTTTCTTTTACTTTCACTAAAACTAAAAACAAAGTTTTGCATTCATTATACTTTAATAGTTAATCATTCCAAGGTATTTGCACTGAAAACCCCTGTCCTAGTTGGCACATGAGTTATATGCCAAGAGGGGGATGAAGTTGTCATTCTGGATCAAACCTGTACTGCCTATGGGCTGTTTGCCTATTATGCTTGTAAAATATTGTTAGGAAATCCCCTCTGATAACCGTCACCCATCATCATGGCCAAATAACTAGCCCGTGACAGGAATCAATTAAACATGTGATATAAGGGGCTGTAGCAGGTCAAGAATATTCTGCATGGAAAGGGCAGCACTCATTGCTGTCTATCTTTAACTACTTAACGATGGCCTGCCGTTGTTTTACTGCGGTAGAGTGGCTCATTCCCGCGAATCGCCGCCATTGTACATCGGCGCGGGAACGAGCTACTGTGGGTGCACGCATGCTACCAGAGGCGCGCTCGCGCATTCACTGCTGAGCGGGGGAGACAATCAATGGGTGGCTCCAGAGAAACACAGAACGGGGATCTGCGAGTGTAAACAAAGCAGATCCCCATTCTGTCATGGGAGTTGAGTGAGATTGTCTGTTCCTAGTAAATGGGAACAGCAATCTCTCTCCTCCTCCAGTCAGCCCAACCCCCATACAGTTAGAAACACCTAGTAGGGAACACGAAAGGAAAGGTTGCCTTCCAAGGCGTGCCACCATCCTAGTACATCAAAAAACAAAGCATATATATAGGGGACAAACCCCTATTAAAGAAGGTTGGACTTTGCGGGCACACACAGCAGGGAACACATTTAACCCCTTGATCACCAGTTGTGTTAACCCTTTCCCTGCCAATGACATTTATACAGTAATCAGTGGCTATTTTTAGCTCTGATCGCTGTATAAATGTCAGTGGTCCCAAAAAAGTGTCAAAAGTGTCCGATCTGTCTGCTGCAATTGCGATATAAAAGAGAAGCAGCGCAGTTTAACATAAATAATGTCCTAAAATAGTTAATAAATTCCGTGTCTATATTGAATAAGATCGTCCATAAGTCTTATATAACAATCCACCGGTGCTCAGACAGTCAGAACTGGACAGTGAGACAAATCCTCCACCAATTTCCACTGTGCTCACCTCACAGTTTGACCCCAGTTTTACTAGAGGGTCAAACTCATGTTATACACTTCACAGGGAGAGGTCTTCAGGGATCACTTCCTCATTGTCTACATGACTCGTTCCCGGATCAGACAGCCAATATGTTGTATGAATATGAAGAAAAAGATATACTAAGTGCAGACTGTATTTAAAATTAAAAGGTTTTATTCAAAGTCAGTCTACTTACAAACATCCGATAAAAACGTGCGTGTACAGCCAATCTAGTCCACTAGGAGATCGCCAGGAGATATACCCACTACAGTCCAGGCAGATCCTTGCAGACAGCTCAAACTTCGCTCCTCTCAGCAGCAGCGGGTGACGTCAGAGCAGGTCCGTTCCCCCGTACGCGTTACGGCAAATGGCGTGCCTTCCTCGGCGGGGTGGAGCCTGTCTCGTCATCCCGCTCTGCTGCTATGTACTCTAACGCTGCCTAGGCAACCAAGGAAGCCAATTCAAGGACATCGCCCTTCGATCGGCTCAGCCTTACACTATACACATGGAGTAAGGGAAGATTGGAATCGCTTCCAAGTTCAACAAAATCGTCCTAGATTCATTTAGATTTAATCTCCTTCTATATAGATATTATCATCATGGTTATTACCATGATGATACAAGAACACCTTTAAAAGAAATATATAAAAAAGAAAAACAATAATTAAAAGACATTTAAAAAACATCTCCCGCTACTGTCTGAGAGGAACGTACATAAGACATCATTCATCTGGCTGTATCTAGAGTCATAAATATAAGTAACATAAAATTACAACATCCGATATAAAATGCAGTCAAAAGATATTTTTATTTGTTAGATATGAAGCAGTTTAAATCAAACTCTACGTTGAGACCCAGGGGACGCATAACCTGGGTTTCGAAGATCCAATAGGACTCTCTCTGACTCAGTGATCTGATAAAATTTCCTCCTCTCCAATGCCTCGTGACCTTCTCGATCCCCGAGAATTTAAGATGTCTAGGGTCTCGCTGGTGAACGTTTTTGAAATGTCGGGAAACATTGTGGGAGGGATCCCCCCTTTTTATGTTAGTAACATGTTCCCCTATTCTGGTGGCTAGAGTCCTAGAGGTTCGGCCCACGTACTGTAGGCCGCAACTACACTCTAGCATGTAAACCACCCCTTCTGTCTGGCAAGTGATCAGATTTCTAATTGGATATTTTTTCTTAGTCACTTGAGCCTGAAACTCTTTACACTTGACCCCCCCTTTAGACAGTCTACAGGCTTTACATCTCCTGCATGGATAAAACCCTGCAAGAAATGAAAACAAAGAACTTTCTTTTGGTCTGGGTGGATCTATTACTCCTGGGGCTATCTGATCTCTGAGGGTGGGGCTTTTTAATAAATAAAGCCAAGTTTAGGGGGGAGAATAGGCCCCAAGACTCTATCTTTTAGTAGAATTCCCCAATGCTTACTAATAATGTGTTCTACCTTTTTATGCTGTATACTATAATCAAGGAGTATTTTATACTGTGGGGGCTGTTCTACGTGGTTACTTTTATTCCTGATCAATTCCTTCCTGTCCAAATTTTTTACTCTTTCTAATTCTTTAGATAGATGTGACCTATCATATCCCTTCATCACAAATCTCTCTGTCAGTATTTGTGACTGCGCGAGAAAGTCACTTTCAGAAGTACAATTTCTCTTCAGGCGTACATACTGCCCCTTAGGAATGTTACAGAGCCACGTACGATGGTGACAGCTGTCTAACGGAATGTATCCGTTTCGGTCTGTTGGTTTGAAATAATTCTTGGTCTTGAAGGAATGCCCTTCATGGGAGATCTCCAAGTCCAAGAAAACCATATTCATCACATCCACTTTCCAGGTCAGGACTATACCTTTTTCATTGTTGTTAAGACCAGCAATAAAGTTGTTGAGTGATACCTCATCACCTTCCCAGATCATGAAAAGGTCGTCAATATACCTTCTATAACACCGAAGTTGTTCAGGGCGCTCCTTGAATACTGCTTCCTCTTCCCAGTGAGCCATAAATAAATTAGCTACACTGGGAGCGAAGCGAGCGCCCATTGCAACTCCCCTAATCTGCAGATAGAATTGGTGCTGGTACCAAAAATAATTGTTTTGTAAACAAAATTTCAGACTGTCCAGGAGGAATGTCTGATGTTCTGGTGCAAGGTCCGAAGATTCAAAGGCCCACTGTACCGACGCAATAGCATCAGAGTGATTGATGATCGTGTACAAAGACCCAACATCGGCCGTAACTAAGAAGCATTCCGATGTACACCTGACACCCTCCAATGTCTGTATCATATGTTTTGTATCTCTAAGATACGCTTTAGTCTTAACCACTAGGGGTTTAAGGAAGAAATCTATATACTGACCAACTCTCGCTGAAACCGAGTCGATTCCGTTGACAATAGGTCTCCCCGGAGGGCGTACCTTGTCCTTGTGAATCTTGGGGAGGCAGTAAATGATTGGGGTTCTACAAGCAGAGGGCTCCAAATAGGCAGACTCTTTTTTATTTAGAACTCCCTTTTCACTCCCCCTTTTTACTAACACCTGTAAGGCCTCTTTATATTTAATCAAAGGATCCTTGGTGAGTGGTTGGTATGTCTCCCTATCATCAAGTAAATTGCTCATAACCTCACTGTAATAGGATTTACTTAAAACGACCAAACTTCCTCCCTTATCCGCCGGGCGGATAACGATATTTTTATTGGCCTCTAATGAGGCTATGCCCTTTTGGATGTAGGTGGGGTTTCTGACTCTCTTGACCTTGAGTTCCTGTAGATCCCCAACTACCATGTTTTTAAAACCTCCAGGTTCTTGTTGTCACTGACTAGTGGGTTGAACACAGATTTGTTGGCTAGATTTGAGAAAGCCCCACTAGGGGGACGCATACATCTCTCTGGTGCCTTAGTTAGAAAGTATTTTTTAAGATTAAGAGTTCTAATGTACTTTTGAACGCTTAAGTCTGAAATTTATTAAGATTTTTTACCGGAGCGTATTTTAACCCTTTGTCTAAAAGTTTAATTTCGTCTTCAGTTAGATCAATACCACTCAAGTTGAAAATTCCTGTCCCTATCGGGATCTTTTTCTTTTGTATTCGTTTTCCTGATCTGCATCCTCTCTTCCTCGTCTTATGCCTCGTTGGGTCTGATAGTGGACATCCCCCCAAACTGGGGGGGTGTCCCTAAAAAATCCCCAGAGTTTTCATGTTCTCTCCTGAGGGGGTTAAACCTATTGGAAACTTGTACCGTGTAATTGGAGTCATAAGGCTCATTCCTATACATGGAGGTTTGTAAATGGGGGGCTCGCTGGCATGGGGATTCATCTCTATCATGAGAGTATCCCCCTTGATACATATCATGTCCTTGGCTCTGAGTGTATGGACGAGGCTGGAAATTTTGGGGAACCATCCCCATACCACGCCCCCTCCCCCGACCCCTTCCCCTGGGTCTCCCACCTCTAGATGTTCTGAAAAGATTTTTGGATGCTCCATCCTCTCTTCCTCTCTGGGGGGTGGGTGGAGGGTTCATGGAATTATTTCTTTCCTTATATGTGGAGGAATTCTTAAGTAAGTCCTGAGTTAATGAGGTTTCCTGTATACAGTTTTTTTGCCATTTAAACACTTCATTTCGAGAGAAATCCCCTGAATCCCTAATGAACTTTCCTTTCTTTTTCTCAGAAGCCTCTTTATCCCATTTATTTAACTTGATTTTTAATTCTTTTGACAATTTATCAAATTCTGCTAATTCTTTATATTGTTCTAATTTATTCTAAACATCTTTAATCATATTTTCAATTACTAATTGTTTATTCCTCTTCCTGGTCAGTAAAAACTCCATAAGCTCAAGGCCTTTAGCATTAAAAAATGTAAACCACTCTTTATTAGAGTTTTCATCCAATAGGCCGTCATTGGGAGGTATATCCCACCTGAGTCTCCTCGGCACATATCCAAGGGCAATATACCTCTCAAAAAACACCACATCCCACCACATTTTTATCTTTTTCTCAAAAAGACCTGACAGTTTTTTGAAAAGGGTCTCTTTGGTGCTATTAAGTGAGAAGACCTCATCAAGTTTGACCTCTCTGAGTTCTAGAAATTGAAAGAGATCCATAATTAGCGCAGCTGATTGAGAAAGATCAACAGAAAAACACTCCAATATACAAAGGCAATCAGCGCAGCTGAACTACGATGAAAAGAAAATTAACTGCTAACTGAACAACAAAGGCGATCAACCCCAAAACATATGCGATATAAGGCCTCATACACACGGGCGTTTTATAATAAATAAGCAAAACGCCAGGTCCAACGTTTTTTAAAAAATCGGCGTTTTTTGCGGCGTTTTGCATCGGCGTTAGCGAGCGTTAGTGAGCGTCGGCGTCAATAGGCATTTTTAAAAAAAAAATCAGTCCTCTGCTATTTTTCAACCTAAAAACGCCGGCGTCAAAAAACGCTTGTCATGCAGCCTTAGACAATGGCACTCCCATCACCATGCTTGGCTGTAGGCATGACACACTTGTCTTTGTACTCCTCACCTGGTTTCCGTCACACACGCTTGACACCATCTGAACCAAATATGTTTATCTTGTTCCCATCAGACCATAGGACATGGTTCCAGTAATCCATATATTTAGTCTGCTTGTCTTCAGCAAACTCTTTGCAGGCTTTCTTGTGCATCATTTTTATAAGAGGCTTCTTTTTCGGACCACAGCCTTGCAGACCAATTTCATGCAGTGTGTGGCGTGCGGTCTGAGCACTGGCAGGCTTACCCCCCTCTTCAACCTTTGCAGCAATTATGGCAGCACTCATACATCTATATCCCAAAGACAACCTCTGGATATGACCCTGAGCACATGCACTTAACTTCTTTGCTCGACCATGGCGAGGCCTGTTCTGAGGGGAACCTGTCCTGTTAAACCGCTGTATGGTCTTGGCCACCGTGCTGCAACTCAGTTTCAGGATCTTGGCATTTTTCTTATAGCCTAAGCTATCTTAAATAGAGCAATACTTCTTTTTTTCAGATTCACAGAGAGTTCTTTGCCATGAGGTGCCATGTTGAACTTCCAGTGACCAGTATGAAAGAGTGAGAGCGATAACACCAAATTGAACACACCTACTCCACACTACATTCACACCTGAGACCTTGTAACATTAACGAATCACATGCCACCGGGGAGGGAAAATGGCTAATTGGGTCCAATTTGGACATAATCACCCAGGGGTGTACTCACTTTTGTTGCCAGAGGTTTAGACATTAAAGGCTGTGTGTTGAGTTATTTTGAAGGGGCGGCACATTTACACTGTTATTCAAGCTGTACACTCACTACTTTACATTGTAGCAAAGTGTAATTTCTCCAGTATTGTCACATGAAAAGATATAATATAATATTTACAAAAAAGTAAGAGGTGTACTCACTTTTGTGAGATACTGTAAATGAATGATGAGTACACCTGCAGAGGTATAACAATTTAAGTCTAAGGAGTCAATTTATAAATAAAAATGCTGAACAAATGCACAAGCATTTGCTTAGCCGTCACAAATTCTCACCATATTTTTCCTAATACATCTATTTTTTATGATCACCAGCTCCTTCTATTGGCCTTAATTATTTACCTGATTGAGTTATGTCAGGAAAATGCTGCATTATGACCACTAGATGGAGCTGATGAATGTAGGAAATAAATGTATATGTCAAAATACTTTGAGAATCTGTGAAGGCTGGGCAAATAAATGCTTGTGATATTTATTCAGTAAATTATTTTATAAATAGACTTCTAAAGGTTATGATTTAAATACAAGTCCAGTCATAACTAGTTGAATATAACATGTTTTAATTTTTAAAGTACACTGCTTCACATAGAATGTATATTTCCAGAACCAAGAAAATTGATATTCATACACGTATGCAATTAAACTATCTGTGGAGAAATGCCTTGGCATCTTGGTGAACAGCTCTTGCAGCCTTCAGGCCACTTTTAATAGCCGTGTCAATCCAACCATGGGGAGCTGAAGTGTGTTCTCCGGCAAAATATATTCTTCCTTCAGGTTGAGCCAGGTACTCAAACAAGTAGCTATACTGATACGGGATGAAATTGGCGAATGCACCCATGGAATATGGATCCAGGCTCCACTTCTTCACCACAGCCTTAGGACAAAGGCGTCGGAGCTCTTTCTCTGATCTCAAGTGGATGGCAGCCAAGTCTTCAAAAACAATGTCAATGCACTCTTCATCACTGAGGGATAGGAAGAACGATGACTCATCCGCCCAAGTGTATGATGCAAGGAGGACCCCTCTTCCTTCGGTGAAGTTGTGACTTGGGTAATAGATACAACGCGATGGGCGATCGGTGATACTACTCCCACCAACTATACCATCCTTTTCCCAGAACCTCTCAGTGCAGCTCAGTAAGATTTTTGTGGCACTTGAATAGTAGATGTTACCTAATGCAAACTCCTTCTCGTTACTCAGAGATGGACTGAACTTAATACGTTTGGTTGCCTTTGCGGTGGATGTTATGATGACATAGTCTGCGATTATGCTGGTGGGAGGGGTGATTCCATCTTTACGGTAGTAGACGATCACTGATTTTTCATTCCTCATGACTTTAACTACAGTGGATTTCAATCTGATCACATTTCCCAAATGTTTGGCCAAGGCCAAGGGCAGTTGATCGAAGCCTCCAGTGATCTCATCTAATCTGGTAAAGTAGAATATTTTTGGAATTAGGTCATACTTCTCTATATTCATTTCTATAAGTCATTAAATATATTTATTTTTACCATCCATATAACGCATATGGTGGCTTCAAAGAGGGTGGTCCTTAACACCCACAAGCTGCACATTTGCATCAATGGGCAGCTGAGGTTTCTGTACTGAAAAAACACTCCCTGAGCACACCGAGCATGATGACCAAGCTGGCAAAGACAGGTCCCGGTCTCTAATAATAATGGATCTGGTGGGACTGGTATCCACTGATTTTTTTTTTCAAAAATTGTGCCTTTGTTTTTATTAACGTTTTTTTTGATAATGAGAAGGGGTATGTACTCCTTACTCATTTATATGAGGGGGGGGGGGGCATCTGGGTGCCGCCTTATTGTTAAAGGGGGCTTCTTCTAAGTTCCGATAAGTCCCCTTGGCTAAGCACCCCTGTATGTTGAGGGCATGTGGCCTGGTATGGTTCAGTGAGGAAGGAAGGTGCTTGTATGCTCTTTCCCCCTGTCATGGCCAGCAAGGCTGCATGTTCAGATAAGGACCTGGTCTGGTGTGGATTTTTTGAGGGGCCTTATGTTTTTTTTTGTGTGGGGCTCCCCCATACCATTTGTGCTTTTGGTGGGATCCTCCTTAATATTAGATTATCCTTGAATAAGGTCTGATATAGATGTTAATGGGGGACCCTAACACAAAAAGAATTGTGGAAAAGTGTAAATTTGTCCAAAACATTTTTGGATAAAGTAAGGAAGGGATAGAATTAGGGGTCGACCGATATAGTTTTTCAGGGCCAATACCGATACCGATTTTTTGGCTGCCTTTCAGGCTGATAGCCGATATCAGGTACCGATATTCTGTAGATTTAAAGTTTTTATTTTTATATTGTCCTTTTAATTGTTTTTTATCACTTTTATTTCTGTCACAAGGAATGTTAACATCCCTTGTGACAGTAATAAGCAGTGACAGGTACTCTTAATGGAGGGATCCATCTGGGGTCTATAAGACTCCAAACCCTTCCTCTGCACTTAAAAGTATTCAAAACACCAAGATCAACGTTTTTGAATACTCTCTATTTTTTAAAACTGGCGCCTTTAGGGTGGCAGTAATCCGGAAGTGATGTCATGACATTGCTTCTAGGTTACGAGATCCGAGACCCGAAAAAAGCCTTTTCCGGCTTTGTTTGGGTTTCCGGCCAGCTGGGTGCATCACCCTGGTACAACCCCTTGAAGTAATATCGGTATCATCGGTAAGTTTGTGATACCAATTCTTCAAAAAGGTGAATATCGGCCGCACCGATAATCATTCGACCCCTAGTTAGAACCCCCGTCATTTTTTATTTAAAGGAAAGGAATGCAAAATCCTAAATTTCCAGTAACAACTGTCTACGAGGGGATTTCTTCTCACTTTGGATAGATTTCCTCTCCATGTTCAGGAATGAAGGGAAATATCCGTAATGGAACACAGACAGCAAATAATAAACTGACAGGGGCTTTAACCGTTTCCTACCTTACCCAAACTAAAATTAAAAATTATGACTTTATTAAGCATATTAAAATGAGCTCATCCTCTGGAAAAATAGGTATGTTGCCAGGTGGAGATTGTACATGCACAGTAAACCATATTCCTGTGTTCTCCCCTAGTACCCTGGTATTTCTGTGATCCCTATTGACCAATATGGTCATGTTCATATATGGTCAATGACATAACCCGGCAGCAGCAGCTGGTCAATAAGGGGCGCCTGGGCGCCGCCTCCCCGCCGCTGACAATAAAAAAAAAAGTCAGCCGGAACCACTGCAGGAGGCACCGGTATATTGACTTTTCTTTTTTTCTCGGCTCCTTGTTGTCTGCTGACAGCAAGTAGAGAGCCGATTCGTCAGTCATTAAAGACTATGTGTGTGCGCTGAACAAGCGACCACACATAGTCTGATTGGCTGTGCGGAGCCAGTGACTGACTGTCATTGGATGCTGTGGGCGGGGGCGGGACTGTGGCGGGCGTGGTGGCTGCGTGATTACTCATCATGCAGGTGCAGCACTCCGCTGGGTTTCAGTCCCGACTCCCACGCCGCAGACCATCCACTCCAGGCTCCAGCGTGCTATCCGCAAGCGAAGCTCTGCACACTTACAGCCCACTCTCTGCAAGCTGATCTCTGCTCTCCTGCCTGCCTGCCTATAAGAGGGGGGGGGGGTCTGTCAGTGCCCTATCTGTATACCCTATCTGGGACTCTGTATACCCTACCTGGGACTCTGTATACCCTATCTGCTGACTGTATACCCTATCTGGGACTCTGTATATCCCTATCTGGTGACTGTATACCCTATCTGTGACTCTGTATACCCCTATCTGGGACTCTGTATACCCCTATCTGGTGACTGTATACTCTATCTGGGACTCTGTATACCCTATCTGGGACTCTGTATACCCTATCTGGAGCTCTGTATACCCCTGTCTTGGGCTCTGTATACTCCTGTCTGGTGACTCTGTATACCCCTATCTGGTGACTCTGTATACCCTATCTGGTGATGCTGGGCTGTACACTCCTGACACAAGGGGTGGAAACTATAAGGGGTGGGGCTTATGAGAAGTGGGAGGGGTCAAAAAGGAAGGGCGGGGTCTGGCGCCCCCCCATCCTAAAATTTCACCAGCCGCCACTGCAACCCGGGAGACCCCACATCTTTGTATATAACAGCTGTCATCTGTTCACCCTGCCATTTTATGGGAGGCAAGCAAACAGTCTAGATGTGTCCTGAGAGGTGATTTTTTTTTCTTTGTTTCGACGAGTTGGCAGGCGTCTTAATTGACATAGATCTACATCCCTGGACAACGTGGTTGACATTGTGAGACAATTTGTTTTTTTCATTAAAAGACTTGTCAAATACTGTTTATGTTCATTTTTAGGCCTCATACACACGGACGTTTTTTGACGCCTGCGTTTTCTGGCGTTATTTGCAGCTCTCCATGTTAGTCAATGGCCCCATAAAAAGGTCGGCGTTTTTGAGCTGTAGATGGCGTCGGCGTTAGTGAGCAGAAAGTAGAACCCATGGCCATCGCGTTCTGAGGCTGTAACATTTTGACGTTTTTTGACGCCGACGCCACAAAACGCCACCTAATATTGTACCGGCGTTTTCCGGCGTTTTTTGACGCCAACGTTTTTAGGTTGAAGAATAGCAGAGGGATGATTTTTTTTTTAAAAACGCCTATTGACGCCGACGCTCATTAACGCTCAAAAACGAAAATGCATAACGCCGAAAAACATCTACTTTTTTTCCTTGACGTCGGGTCCGACGTTTTGTTTATTTTTTTAGATACGCCCGTGTGTATGAGGCCTTACTATTTACATTTTCAATTTACAAGTAGCCCTTACTCACATGGGGAGGGATACATAGTTGCCTCCTTATTATTAAACTGGGCTTCCAAATTCTGATATTCCCCACCTGCAGACCCCCAGGACCACTGAGCCAGGGTTGTGGTGAAAAGGCCCTTGTCTTTATCAACATGGTGACATCAACACGGTGCTTTGCCAGCGGGGTACTTTGCCAACGTGTCTGTTTTGTGTGATGGTATTCTCCATAAAATCCATACTAGCCTCAAGAATCTGGTATGCATTTTGAGAGAGACTCTACACAATTTTTTTCATTCTGTGACATTAACAAAATAAAAAATAAAATGATACTGTTTAAATTGCCGGCAAATTACATTTCATTGTGGATTTTAGGGGTCTGCTACTTATTTTGGGGGATGTTTGGGGGCTCTGTTCCATTTTACTTTGGAAAAAAAAAGCCAAGAGGGAAATGTCATTTTCCAGCGATTTAAAACACGCCCCTCCCCCATGCCATTTTTGACAACCCTTTGCCTATTAGCCTAGAAAATTTTGATTTCACAGATTCGGCTCCCTTTGACTTCAGTGGGGTTTGGCATTGAAACTCCTTTGAAGCTTGGTGAACCCTGCTTGAACCAAACCCAGGGCAGTTCAGCTCAGCACTCTTAAGCTTTTGGTTTCTATATATTTGTATAAAGAAGAATACAGGGAATATGACACATGTTTGCATTTATTTTTTTTCACTGTACCTTGGGGATTTAAAAATATATGTATCCAGAACTGCTTCCATAAATGAGACGTAGGGCTGACTATTAGTATTCATGAAGTTTCCAAGCATCTTAATAGCACCAGCACTTAAACGTCCTTCATCTGCCAGGATAGACTATTGCAGAAAAAAATATAAAAACACAGTATCAGGGTTTTAGTTCAATCTTATTTAACATAGAGAGTTAACATAGTTTGAATATACATCCAATCAACAGAAAATGTATAGGAACAGTTCAGGTATACATGTATCTTCCAGTGAGCCGATTATGAACATCAAGAATCATCATCTATTGTAATCAGTGTGTACGTGAGCCCTAATGGTCCATTATCATTATATAGTACGTGTCTAAACATAGCGAACACCACTTTCTACACTATGAGCGGTGTCCGCTTCTTTACAATCCCCATGTGCTCACATTATTAGCGTTGTATTTTGCAGTGAAAAGGTATAGTATAGGGGTCACATTATACCTTTGGGGGGTGGAATATTGGCATATTTATCAAATACAGAGATGGTAGGGATAAAAGGAAAAAAAAAGAAAGTCAGGGAAAATATATATAATGATGAAGAGTATGAGGTATAGATTAAAAGGTTAGAAAAAGTATGGCAAAGGAGAAAAGCAGTCCGCCTAGGCTATGTCAGTGCAATAGCGGAGTCTCCCTCTGCCCATGGGATAAATCCCGTAGAATATCGGAACATAGACCAGGAGGTCCAGACGTTGGAGAACTGCTCTTCTCTATCCATTTCCTGTGCCAACAGCCGTTCCAGTCCATTAATCTTGTCCATGTCAATTGCCCAGTCCCCCAGGGAAGGCACGCTCGTCGATCTCCAATGTCTGGGTATCACCGTTCTGGCTGCTGCCAAAAAGTGGTGCAGCACATCTTTTTTGACCAATTTTAACGGGCCAAGGAGTATAGAAAGTAATGCTATCTCGGGGGAGGGGGTGATCGAGGTCGCCATGAGTCTGCAGTAAGTCAAAAACTGCATGCCAGAATTTGTGTACAGGGGGACACTCCCACCAAACATGTAGGATGGTCCCCTTAGATGAGGAACACTGCCAGCAGGTATCGGGGAGTTTAGAGTCGATTAGATGTAGAGTTGAAGGGCATCGATACCATTGAGTCAACAGCTTGAACTCTTTTTCCTGGTTCTTCGAAGCTAGAGACATTTTATGAGTCAGAATGAGACATTTTTGCCAGTCGATAGGAGAAATTGGGTGGCCAAGATCCGATTCCCAGGTCCGTGTGTAGGGGGGCAGGTCTGGATGGGTGGTAGAATGTATGAGGGAGTAAAGTTGTGAAACCGCATGCGCTGGGGGGTCGGTCTGAAGTAGTAGATCCTCGAAGGCAGTAGGGTCAGCGAGAACATCAGGTAAGGATGGGAGGGCTTGAATATATGATTTTACTTGTTGCGTTTGGAGCCACCGTGTCAATGTGTGGGGGGAGGCTCCAATGGGATCGTCTTTGATTAGGGAGTAGTCTGGGTGAAGTATCTGGGCTAGTCATCGGTGATCCTTTTTAGTCCAGGGACCAACACTTGTCCCTGTAGGGCCGGAGGAAAATCACAGTATCAGGGTTTTGCAAAGATGGGAACTTACTACATCTTAAAGTTCATGTACAGGGGTACATGTGGTGAGCTGCAGTTATTTCACAATTTTGCAGCCATTTCATAATTTTTACATTAATTAGCACAATTTAACTAGCTTCCACCCAGCCTATAGCAAAACAATGGTTATGTGGCGCATTCGTCGATCCGGGTGGACGTCATATGACATTCTCCCGGATCGCGCCTCGCACATGGCCATGCTGCAGCACAATCTGTCACCGACAGTGCCCACACAGCCGATGACTAATCAGTGTACCGGCCTGCTGTCAGTACCATGTGGTCACTGTGACCAATCACAGCAGATCATATGACAATTGTAAACAATGGATGGCTTTCTTTCATGCCATCTATTTTTATAAAATTGTGTTCCGAGCTGTGATTGGTCACAGCGATCACATGGTACAGACAGGGCCAATCACAGCCCATCTGTACCATGTGATTAGCTGTGACTAGTCACAGCTAATCACAACAAAACACACTGAATGAATCATTTTCATTCAGTAAAAACGGTTGCTTATACCAGTGACATTCACTTGTATGTGTTCCGCTGTTTACAGTCAATTGATATTTGTGCTCTCAGTGCTATTGTCTTGGCCCAATAATTTTACCTGAAGAGAAATTTTGTCAAATGAGTCCAAGATTCCAGAGCAGTTTTCTCCAGCAATGTGTCTTAGAAACTAAAGAAATAAAATGTGAGAAGTTGTAATGAAGACTAGATTTTCTTGAAAGTCAGGTTATATCATGTTTAGGGCTTCTGGTTCTGTTTACCCCCCTGCATTGGCTTTTCCTCCCCTGCCTGTCTGTTTGTATTTGTATGCTGTTGTTCCTAGTCATGACTTCATCTGCTCTTGTCTGCCTGCTTTGTACTGGCATTCTGTTCCTGGCTCTGTGTCTTCGCTGGTCTAGCTAGGCATATACTTTTAGTTAAATACCCAGCACTATATTACCACCATAATCCCCAAACAATTCCCACATGCAAATAAAGATGAAACAGCAATGGAATATAATAAATGTGCAAAAATCATACTCATTCAAAAGTGCAACATTTGTGTAACAAACAGTGCACAACAACAGAGTAAATCAATATATATGTATATAGCACTTCTTTATACAGCCTGCTTGAAGTGAAGAACAAAACTTTAAAATTAAATCAATCTGCTGCATTAAAAACAATGAACCACATTGTCCATTGTGGCAGAGCATTGCCCTGTCAGGGTCTAGATGGTAGGGGTGGCCCAGGATTCTCAACCTGGCAGGTTGAGGGGCTCCAGAGGCATTGCGCATTTAAGAGGAAACTAGCTTTTCAGTTTCCTCAGTGTTGTTTAAAGTCCACTTCAGGATCTGGAGCCCAGGGTCTGGGTACGGGCTTTGTGGCCTACCAGGACACTGATTTCCAGCTGGGTGGAGGCCTGTTAAGAGAGTCAGGGCCAGGGCTCTGGAGACACCCACGGGGGAGACAGGTGGTCTACAGGAGACTAAGATTGCAAGAGGCAGTCTTGGGATCCACATCTGCAAGAAGGCAGGTGTGACCCGCGGTCACTCCGCAGCTGATCGCTTACTAGCCAGGAGGGCTACTGATCGTTATAGACAGGAGGGCTACTGACCGCTTACTAGCCAGGAGGGCTACTGATCGCTTATGAGCCAGGAGGGTTACGGATCGTTTATGAGCCAGGAGGCTGAGTTTATGATTTCTGCATGTTGATGGTGTTATTTTGAACTTTCTTTTTAAATAAACATGGGCTACCATACCCTCAAACAGTGATCCTGAACTCACTGAATACGCACCTACCACAAGAGCTAAACACCCCCATGCCACACCATATAAACATAGACTTCATTTATAATGATGATCCAACTCCAAAGAGGAAATCCCAGCACCGTTTTCAGTGTCAGAAAAAGATTCACGCAGCACCACAGTGATACAGACAAACTGCTTACCAAACAGGAATGACCCTCAAATTATAGAGCGGTCATTCATGCTCACTTGTTATTCCACTTCCAAGCATGATAGGGCTGCTCTCCGGGTTTCTATCAGTGGAGGCACCAGGATCCAGGGTTACCAACCAGGTCTTAAGCGGTAATACTCCAAGGGATCCCCAACATCCAGTCTCCACACATGCATGGATCAATTGTCTCACCATAAATGGAATTATACCTCATAGGAGCATAAAGGCAGCCATCAAGGTGTAACACAATTTAAAACCACTTTATTATGAAGTTAATCACATTTACATAAGTACATGGAAATGTGGATTAAATAACCCACACAATGGGCATAGTGTCTGGCGTGATGGTGTCACAAGCCTCAATCTACACGTTTCCTTTACATGTAGGGTGGGATCCGTGACATGTGACATCATCACACCGGACGCCGCAGCCCTTTTATGGTGAGACAAGTGATCCCGTGCCTGTGTGGAGACTGGATCTTGGGGATACCTTGGAGTATTACTGCTTAAGACCCGGCTAGTTAAACCTGGATCCTGGTGCCTCCACTGGTAGAAGCCGAGGAGCAGCTTTATCGTGCATGGAAGTGGAATAACAATTGAGCATGAATGATTGCTCTATAATTTGAGGGCCATTGCTGTTTGGGAAGCAATTTGGCTGTACCACTGGGCTTCCTGTGTAGATGCTTTCTGACACTGGGGGCCGTGCTGGGATTTCCTCTTTGGAGCTGGGTCATCATCATATGTGAACTCTATGGACATTATGGTTTATTGTTTTTAGCGCTGAAAATCGATTTAATTTATTATCTATTTGTGATTAACAAATTTTTGCTAGCGGCTTTTATATATCTGATCTAAGCGTGGGCGTAATATTTGTATTTTAGTCTTTTCAAATTGATTTCCACCATAAAGAATCCACCAAAGTGATCCACTCAATGTGAGTGTATTGAGTGTCAAGAGGATCACATTGATGGATTCTTTATGGAGGAAAACAAATTTACAATATACAGTATGTGAACCCTCGCCTTGTAAAACAACATATTCAGTTTAGAATAGGAATGAAAGGCAAATATTTGTTTTATATACAGTATAAAAACTTTATAAATACCTTTTTTGTTTGTCTTTCTTTATAAATGATCACATGATTTCAGTTCTCAGCTGCAAAAGGGGCTTAGAGAGCTAGGGGTAGATAAAGAGCAGGACAGTGATTTTCCCAGTGAATGGCTGTGTGGGTTGTGGGGGTAGGCATTACCCATCACAGCCAGAAAACTGACCCCGCTGTGATGGGTAATGCCTACCATGGTCAGTTTTGAAATAGGATTTCTGGCAGGAACACCAGGCATTTTAACCACTTGCCGACCGCCGTCTGACAGCGACAGAGTGGCTCGATATCGCAAACCGCCGTCATATGACGGCGGCTGCGATATCCCTCACTGTGAGAGTGCGCACGCCGCCGGGGGGGCCACGCTCCCGCGCTCACTGTGTTCGGGGTGTCCAGGGAATGGGTAGAGTGGACTCGATCGTCGCCAGCTACCCGCGATGGCCCCCCCACAGTGAGAGAACAGAGGACCGTGTAAGTAAACACGGATCTCTGTTCTGTTAGAGGGGGAAGGGCTGTGATCACAGGCTTCCTCTATATGGAAGCCGTGATTACTGCCTTCCCCCAGCCAGCCCAGCCCACACACAGTTAGAACACGCCCAGGGAACACAGTTAACCCTTAGAGCACCACCTCCAGGTTAACCCCTTCACTGCCAATGGCATTTACACTGTAATCAGTACATTTTTATAGCACTGATCGCTGTATAAATGGCAATGGTCCCAAAAAAGTGTCAAAATGGTCCGACATGTCCGCTGCAATATCGCAGTACCGCTAAAAAATGCACATCGCTGCCATTACTAGTAAAAATTAAAAAAAATAAAAACCCCAGAAATTAATTGTCATCATCCGTAAATGCGGCAACTTTTGCGCAAACCAATCAATAAACGCCGATTGTGATTTTTTTTTACCAAAAATATGAGGAAGAATATCAATCAGCCTAAACCGATGGAAAAAAATGTTTTCTTATAATTTTTTTTTTTGGATTTGTATTTTAGCAAAAAGTAAGAAATTTGTTTTTTTTTTGCAAAATAGTCGCTCTTCTTTTGTTTATAGCGGCGATCAGAAATGACGCAGAGGGGATCAAATACCACCAAAAGAAAGCTCTATTTGTTGGGAAAAAAAGGACACAAGTGTAGTTTGGGTACAACGTCGCACGACTGCGCAATTGTCAGTTAAAGTGACGCAGTGCCGAATCGCAAAAAGTGCTCTGGTCCTAAAGTGGGAAATCCTTCCAGGGCTGAAGTGGTTAAACAAAGGAAGCAATATATAGAGAACAGGATACTTTTGAACACAAGTACATGGTACGACTACAACAGACACCTTTCAGGAATATGAAATGCTGGGGTAACATATTCCTTAAGAAACTGTTTTGTATGAAGAAGTGTTATAAACTGTGTATGTATATATATATCTATATCTCTCTCTCTATATATATATAGATAGATAGCTATATCCACTGTTAGGGTGAGTCGCTCCTCTCTAGTTTCCAGGAGAGGTGTCACGGTGGGTTTCCAATCATTCGCCAATATCAATAAGAAAGAAAGACAGGACACACTCTCCAATGCAAAGATTTACTGAATATTTCTCTTCATACGTGAACATCAGCAACTGTACAGGTTCAAACAAGCTCTATTCTTCATCAAGCTGTGTATTATGCCTCGTACACACACGCCGATTGTTGGACAACTGAATGTCCAACTTTTGTCCAAATTGGCTGTTGGCGGTTTTGTCTATCATACTGATGGTAGTCAAGTAATCGGCCAACAAAGCCAAAAGTAGTGACGTGTTACGAGCATATAAAGAGGAAGTTCAGGTGAATGTGAATTGTGAATTAGGAAAGGGGGTTTACACGACCGAACACTTCCTGGATTCCGAGCATGCGTGTTTGCACTTCCAACTTTTTGTTGGGCCAACTTCTGTACACACGAGTCAACAATTGGCCAACGCCTTGTTGGCCAACAAAAGTTTTCTAGTCTTGTCAGCCAACTTCTGTTGGACAATAATTGGAAATTGGTTGTTGGATCGTGCGTACTAACGGTCGGATTATTGGCCAACAGGCTGTTGGACGACCGTTGTTGGCCAATTATTGTACCGTGTGTACAGGCCTTAACTCTATACAAAATGTTCAAACCAATATACCCACACAGCAGGGTGTAACCACACAGGTGCATCCCTAATCTATAATGTTTCCTTCCATGAAATCTTCTCCATACATCATTCAATCTACTGACATTTTTGTTTTTTTACGTTTGTTCCCACCTTTTAGACAATCCTGAATCCTTATGTCCCTTTTCTACAAAGTGTTTTGGTACTGGCAATCCAGGTTGTTTGTTATTAATATTGAACCGCGGTGTTGGGCAATTTTGTCTTTGATTTTTTGTGTGGTTTCTCCCATATAATTTTTTTGTGTGGTTTCTCCCACATAAATGAGCCCCACATGGGCAGATTTATGATTTTGGAAGAAGTGCCTAGGGACAAGAGAGGTGGTGACAGAATTTTAAAACTAAAACAAAGAGAGGTATGGTGCATTAATAGACTTCAATCTTTGCATCCCCATGGGATGAATAGAGACTATGATCTGTATCTATTTTGGTGAATTGGATATATCATGACTGATTGCTATGTTTTCTTATAGGTGGGAACAAACGTAAAAAAAAATAAAAAAATGACAGTAGATTGAATGATGTATGGAGAAGATTTCATGGAAGGAAACAATATCTTAAAATGTGATAAAACAATGATATAGTGTATATAGTTGTACCATAGTTTGTTACTAAGTTAGGGATACATTGTGTGCAGCAAACTTATGCATGTACCCTGCAGATCGGTTTGCAATTCTTTGGAGATAGCAGACAAAAAGGGTTCATTTTAGATTAGACTGGTGATTAGGGATGCACCTGTGTAGTTACACCCTGCTGTGTGGGTATATAGGTTTGAACATATTGTATAGAGTTAAGCCTCGTACACACGGGGCGACGATCGTACGTACGATCGTCGCAAATCGTATGTTGCATAATGTAACTTGCATACTGACTGCACTACACGATCGTACGACCACAGAAAGAACGTTCAGGTGCATGTAATTAGCATCCGGCCGTTCCTGACTTTGGAGCATGCATGTTTTGCACAATACAACTTGTTGTACCAACTGCTCTGTACACACGATACAACGGTCGTATGAGCGCTTGTTGGTACGACCAAGTTTTCTAGTCTGCTCATACAACTCCCTTGTACGACCGTCGTATGTTCGACTGTTCAAATCGCGCATACGAACGATCGATTTCGCATACAACGGTCGTGAGTACGACCTGTTGTATACAACCGTCGAACCGTGTGTACGAGGCTTTAGGATCTGCAAAAGACTTGAGACTGGGGCGGAGGTTCTTCTTCCAGCAGGACAACGACCCTAAACATACAGCCAGAGCTACAATGGAATGGTTTAGATCAAAGCATATTCTTGTGTTAGAATGGCCCAATCAAAGTCCAGACCTAAATCCAATTGAGAATCTGTGGCAAGACTTGAAAATTGCTGATCACAGACGCTCTCCATCCAATCTGACAGAGCTTGAGCTATTTGCAAAGATGAAATGGCAAAAATTTCACTCTCTAGATGTGCAAAGCTGGTAGAGACCTCCCCAAAAAGACTTTCAACTGTAATTGCAGCAAAAGGCGGTTCTACAAAGTATTGTCTCAGGGGGGCTGAATACAAATGCACCCCACACTTTTCACATATTGATTTGCAAAAATGTTGAAAACTATTTTTCATTTTCCTTCCACTTCACAATTATGTGCCACTTTGTGTTGGTCTCTTACATAAAATCCCAATAATATACATTTACATTTGTGGTTGTAACATGACGAAATGTGGAAAATTTCAAGGGGTATGAATACTTTTTTAAGGCACTGTATGGTTATCCAGGAGGCTACTTTATTAGGAACACCTTGTTAGTACCGGGTTGCACCCCCCTTTTGCCTTCAGAACTGCCTTAATTCTTCATGACATAGATTCAACAAGGTGTTGGAAACATTCCTCTGAGATTTTGGTCCATGTTGTCATGATAGCATCATGCAGTTGCTGCAGATTTGTCGGCTGCATATCCATGATGCGAATCTCCCATTCCACCAATTCTCCTGTGACACCTGACATCAACAAGATCTTTTAGTCCACACAACAGCCGCTCACTGGATATTTTCTCTTTTTCGGACCATTCTTTGTAAACCCTAGAGATGGTTGTGTGTGAAAATCCCAGTTTTTAAAATACTCATACCAGCCCGTCTGGCACCAACAACCATGCCACATTCAAAGTCACTTAAATCCTCTTTCTTCCCCATTCTGATGTTCGGTTTGGACTTCAGCAAGTCGTCTAGAATGCCTAAATGCATTGAGTTGCTGCGATGTGATTGGCTGATTAGCTATTTGTGAACAGGCTAGCTAGCTAATTGAACAGGTG